>LGRX02032372.1:0-20364 GCA_001247695.2 Cymbomonas tetramitiformis | reverse complement strand
AGGCGGGGGGGTGACGCGGGGCCGTGGTTAGGTGCATGAGGGGCTGGGGAGTGCCTGCTGCTTGTTGCTCGGATTTTCGAGCAAGCGCTCCATATCCGCGACCGCCACTTGCAGCCTCTTGGCCTCGTCCTTGCCCATCTGCGTAACACCCCCACCCCCAACCCGTCCCTCACCCCTCTCCCACCTTCACCTCCTGCCCGTGTGCCACAGCCACACCTCCAACCCATCTCCTTACCCGCACTCGCCCTTCCCTCCTTCCTTTCCCGCACTTGCCCTCTCCTCCCCTTATTTGCACTCGCCCTCTCCTCCCCTTTCCCGCACTCCTTACCTTCACCCTCACACCATCCGTCATCCCTTTGCCACCCGCACCTCCCACCCGTGTGACATAGCCACACCCTCAACTCGTCCCTCACCCCTCTGCCACCCGCAACCCTGACTTCCATCCCCTACCCGTCCTTCACCCCTCTGCCACCCCCACCCCCTGACCTTCATCCCCTACCCGTCCCTTGCCCCTCTGCCTCCACCTTCCTGGACAACACGGCTTCGCTTCTGGGGTTCTCATCCCAAAAGCACGATGTACATCCGCGAGGCCGAGAGTGCTGCAAGCCAAACTCCACCGCTGGCACGGGGGCACCCCAAAGCCGCCTCGGCCGAAGCGGCGCCCTCTGCACCTCATAGCACCGCAGGAGATCTTCGCGTGACGTCAGCGCCACCGAGGGCAGCCACGAGAAGCACCGCAGCGACGAGACACCCGGGAAGGGAGAGAGCACTGAGGCAGGTGATCACAGCGTCGCCGCTGCGAGCAATCAACGCGGAGTCCCAACACTGGAGGGATCGAGGCTCGCCTTGATATTGTGCTCGAGGTGCCGAATAGTCGACTCCAGGCCATGGGAGCGCAGCTCACTCAGCTCCACCTTGCTCTTCAGGCTGGCCCCGGTCATCCCAGCACCGCCGAAACGCCTCAGGCTGGCTCCGGTCACCCCGACACCGCCGAAATGCCTCGAGTGCGCTGGATGTGGGCAAGTTGCCTGAGCACACAGGGAGCACACAAGAGCGCGGGCCGCAAAGGGGGGAGCACACAAGAGCGCGGGCCGCAAAGAGGGGAGCACACAAGAGCGCGGGCCGCAAAGGGGGGAGCACATGGGTGCTTGGCGCGCGAAAAGGCGAGCGGCCAATGGCGGCAACGGGGGCCCGCGAACTTGGAGCGTCGCAGCAGTGCCATTCACCTCTGAATCTCCTCTTCCGCCAGGCCCAGCTGCTGGAGGGATTGCTTCCGCTTGTTGTCAGCCACTGTTGTTGTCCCCACACCCATGGCTCCAGCCCCCGCGAATCGCCTTTCAACCCCTCAGGGCAGCGCCCCAAATCGAATTCCGGGCGCAGCATGCTGCGCCTTGCGGCTCGCATCAACGTCTGCGATTGGGGACCTCGCGGAGAATATCCCATCATGGAGAATGCCTGACATGTGATGCACCTTCGAAGGAGGGAGGCGCAGCGGAGGGGAAAGGCGCGTCCCTAAACCCTTGAGGAAATGCCATCGCGAGGTTTCGAGTCGATCCGACGGCACTGGCCAGAGCAAAGGGAGGAGATCGACGGATGGCCGAGCGAGGACGGCGAGAAGATCGACGGGGAGACCAGCGAGGATGGGGAGAAGACAGGAAGGCTGACCCTCGGCCTCGGCATGCGACTGGATGACCTCCTTCTTAGCCTTGTCGTGCGCCGCTGTAAGGTCCCAGAGCTGGCGGCACTGCTGCCCCACCTTGATGGGCAAAATTGCCAACTGTTCCACCTGCCGCCACCCACCCACTGCCAGGCGTCACTGCGTTGCGCTTCGGGCAGGTCTCCCACACTAAAGTGCGCAGTCACTCCTAAACTTCGTGAATGCCACGGCACCAGGTCATCTGCACAGCCGTGTCATACTGGCAGGCCGCTGTGAATCTCTCAAAGCTGCAGTGCCGGCGCCCCTGCCCGGCGTTCCACAGGCCTCCCAGGCGAAGGGCTGCGGCCAAATACTGCGCATCAGGCAGCACTGCAGCGCATGCATCTGCACATGTGGCATGACGTGCTCCTGAGGAACCTGCGCGGCCACTGCCCGAGGGGCATCCAGCAATATCGAAGCGGCTCGCACTACACTACTGCAGTGGGCGCTGCGGGCGACCACCTCGTTCCGTGCAGCCTCCAGCTCATCTTCCTTCTGGTGGAGCTTCGCCTCCAGCTGCGTGATGCGCTTCTGACAGCGGTCCGGCCACCAGCGCAGTCGCCCCCCTATGAATGTACGAAGGCACCAGGGGGTAATGGGGAGCATCAAGCAAGACAGGCAGGAGGCGGGTCTCATGCCCATTGGCGGCACTAAGTGCGCGCGCGTCTTGCGGCCGGTTGTCAGAAGAGCGGACACGTGGCGAGAGAAGACCCCGCACAAGACCCCGCTGCCGTAGTCACGTGGCTCAGCGCCGGGACGCCACGCGGGCACGTGATTGGCACCTGGAGGTCATCCGTGTGCTGCAGCCGGCTTTCGGTGTGCGTCTTCTCAAAGCTGAGCTGGTCCCTGGCGCCCTTCAGGGCTTGCTCCTGCGCCACACACCGCGGCAGGCCTCAGGCAAAGAGATATCCCACTACCCTCGATGGCAGCATGGGTGCAATAAATGAGGATTTCGTGGAAGACAAATTTCGAGTCGCTGGCGTTTGCCTGTGCACGTGCCGGCCAGCCACACGGTTGCGACGGGAGCTGGCCGGGCAGGGAAGGGGCCAGCACCATGATGGAGTGCACCGCGCTGTCGCGCTCCTTGGCTTTGTTGTACTTGTCCAAGCTCTGAGCCAGCACCTGTCCCATATCTCGCCACGTGTTCATTGCGCCGCCGCGGCGCCGCTTACCTCGGAGGCTCTCCTCGCATCAAAGCCGCGTGCCACTTTGTAACGTGTAACTTCCTTGCGCCCACGTCACCCGCAGCTCGCACCCACTGCCGCGTGCAACACGCATATACGCCGGCCAGACTGTTGCGGCGGAGAAACTGGCAGGACGCAACCGTGAGTCCCTTGATGTATGCCAGGTGCAGAGATAGATGTGCAATCAGGTCCCTTGATGTATGCCAGGTGCAGAGATAGATTTGCAATCAGGTCCCTTGATGTGGCCGCCAGGTGCAGAGATAGATGTGCACCGTGTCCCTGGATATGCCAGGCAGATAGATGTGCAATCGTGTCCCTTGATAGCGCCAGTGCAGAGACGGATGTGCAATCGTGTCCCTTGATGTGCCAGGTGCAGAGATGGATAGCAATCGTGTCCCTTTGATGCCAGGTGAAGAGCGGATGCAAGCAGGGCACCGCCTTTCCCACCTGATATCACGTCCATCTGTTTTAACACGGTCGAGAGACTTGAACCATACACGTCGTGGAACTGATGCTCCGCCTGTGTATCAGATGCCACGGAGCCAGTGACGACGGGCACAGTGCCACGTGGAAGCTGCCCTGGAGGCGCGAGTCCTGGCGGGCGTCTCGGCGGACACCACACAGAGCCCGCGCACACGCTGGCCTCCGCATGGACGGCGCTGGGCTAGGCCAAGCATGCACGCTGCCGTTGTGTGGACACTGGAAGTGACGCTTGCTGTCACCATGTGAGAACGCCACTTGGAAGGCAAAGCGGCGTGTTTCGTTGCCCATAGGTACGCCAGTCCCCTAAAGTGTTCCGGTACGGAACAGAGGGGACAGGAGAGAGCCCGAGGGTTGCTATGCGGGTGGATGGGGGGAGGCCCAGGGGCTCTGCCACGAATGGACAGTAGCAAGAGTGGGGTCATTACACGAGGGGATGCTAGGGGGGCCAAGGGTAGTTAGTTACACGAGTTGACGTGGACGAGGCCCAGGGCATTTACACAAGTGGGCGGTAGGGTACCGAAGAACTGTCACAGAAACTAGGGTGCAGAGGCCCAAGGCATTTAAGCGAGTGTGTGATAGGGCGCCAGAAGATTTTGTGAACTAACTTGCTGGAGGCCCCGGGCTTTCACGAGGATCCGGAGAGCGCTCGAGGGTTGTTACATGAGTGGAACAGAGGGAGCTTGAGGCCCATTAGGGCTTTCACGAGGATCCGGAGAGCGCTCGAGGGTTGTTACAGGAGTGGAACAGAGGGAACTTGAGGCCCATTAGGGCTTTCACGAGGATCCGGAGAGCGCTCGAGGGTTGTTACGTGAGTGGACGGTTGTTACATGAGTGGAACAGAGGGAGCTTGAGGCCTTTTACAACGGAAGACAGTGGGGCTCCCGAGGGTTGTTACATCGGTGGATGGCTGAGCATCCAAGAGTTGTGATATGGGTCGGTGCGTGAGCGCCTCAGGGCTCCTCCGGAAGCGGATTGGAGGAAGCTCGCCGCCTGTTTCACAAGGGGGAGGAAATGGACGCGATGGCCCCAAAGATTGCAATGCTTCACCTGCTTTATAAAGATGGTCCAGATACGCGCGATGAGTGGAGCCGGATTCGTTGCGGTCTCGCATAACTCCTTGCACATGTTGTGAAACCCGCTACAGTAGAACTCGATCATGCGGTACAGCCGATCGAGAACCTCCGACGGGACACCGTACGCAGCCTGGCAGGGAACCCGCTCGCATCAGCCGGGAGGGCGTCAGGTCACCGAAATAAGCATGCTGTCTCAGGGCACGCACCAAGTCTTTCGCGCACAACATGAGACGCACGTCACTTTCGGCCATATTCCTCGGAGTCGCCGAGACGTGACGATCCCCGGTGCGAGGGCTCAGCGGAGGCAGAGGGTCCAGAGTCGTGGTATTCGGCACAGGGACTCCTGCTCATCACCCTTTGGATCTCCCCTCAGTGTTCTCCACCTCCCAAGGAGTCCCCCGCAATCCCCTGTGGATCTGCGGGTCCCCCATCAGTGGTCTTTCTGGCAATTGGTCTGCCATCAGGGTCCCCCGTCAGTACGCCCCAAGCCATCAGGGTCCCCCGTCAGTACGCCCCAAGCCATCAGGGTCCCCCGTCAGTACGCCCCAAGCCATGTAAGTGGGGCAGGGGCACTATTTTATTGCTAGAGTCATAAGACGGCACGCAGCCACGTCATGGTATAGCTGGGGCACAGGAAGTCATAACTGGGACATGTGCGCCATTTTCTCGCCAGAGTTTTCAGACGGGAGCGCCGTTTTCTTGCAAGACTGTAGAGACAATGACCGGTTTCACTCCACTCTCGCGCAGTCCCATCACACGGGGTCTGCCCACCCGCGCCCATCCTCCTGCAGAGGGGAAGCTCGCGCCGTCCCATCACACGGGGTCTGCCCACCCACGCGCATCCTCCTGCAGAGGGGGAAGCTCTCGCGCTGTCCCATCTACACGGGTCTGCCCACCCGCGCCCATCCTCCTGCAGAGGGGGAAGCTCGTGCCGTCCCATCACACGGGTCTGGCCCACCTCGCGCCCATCCTCCCTGCAGAGGGGAAGCTCACGCCGTCCCGACCGCCACGGGGTCTGCCCACCCGCGCCCATCCTCCTGCAGAGGGGGGAGCTCTCGCGCCGTCCCATCACACGGGGTCTGCCCACCCGCGCGCATCCTCCTGCAGAGGGGGCAGCTCTCGCGACATTCTTGTCCTGACCATGCGATTGCGCACTTTTCTCCTTACAGGAGAACGCGCCCTAGCATGAGCCAGGCCAGAGCGCACAAGAACTCAAGCTGGAAAAAATCCTGGCAGGCCCAGCGCTTACCGCGAAATGGCCTTGCGACTAAACGGTTCAAGCGTGAATCAACCTCTCAACACACAGACCGCCCAAGGCTATTTGCAAACGATTTTAGTGCGCTGAGTTACCCCCAACAGCGAGCGCATTTGTCAGATACAACAGTCGATGAGGCCTCGCAAGAGCAGTTCCGTTACCGTTGCGAAACTTCACAGAGCCGGATGTCCCCTTCGCTCCGTTGGGCGCAAAATTGTTCCTGAAGGAATTGCGAAAAACTTGGGAGGAGGCATCTTGGCTAAGGCGGTTGCCAGCTTTATCCGATGTTATCATCGAATTTAAACTGCGCGTGTAGTTAACCATATTCATTGTCTCAGGTCGACCAGGCGACACATTCCCAGACCTCACACTGAGATAGGGCGTTCCGGATGAGGCTGCTGCAGCCTCTTCTGAGAAATCCGCCGATTTCCAAAGCATGTCATCAGCAATATCGCCTCGTATCCTCTCCATTGTCGGAAAGGAACTTTAAAGTTCAGATAGTTCGTACCTGCCGCAAAACCCGCAGGCACAGTCGCGGCAATAATCAACCTGCGATTTCGTCCATGCTTGAACGAGGCGCGAGGCAGGGAGTCCAAACTGCTTGAAACAAAACATCAAAGGAAAAAAATGTTAATTCTGAATTTGGAACCTGCTGTGAGAAGAAACCCATTCGAGTCGAGGCGAGAGCTTCCTCCGCAAAGCGCGGTGCAGACCGTCAGTGGACCGTCGCAGGGATACGTTGGTCTCCTTACCTGAAATCCTTAGAATTCTAGGCATATAAAGCCTCTTCCTTGTCAAGTGGGAAAAGCGCGGGTGGCATGATAGTTTGATACTCGACACCTCAACTCTTCATGGAAAGTCGTATGTCTAACGGCAGCGTCAATTGTCTCCACCGTGAATGCTCCAGTCCAGTCAGTCGAGTGCAAGTAAAGCGAGAAAGCAGCTTCATGTTTTTCAATTTTCAGTAAAACATGCGAGGCCATGCCAATGCCAGTCGAGTGCCATGCCATGCCGCGCCGTGCCAGGCGCCCAGCCGCAGGCATATCCATCTACGTTTATACTACAAGGCAGAGCCTCCGGACGCGGCGATTTTCTCCCGGTTTTATCGATTTTTTTTTAATTTTCTGTGGTAGTCCGGAGGTTACGAGCAAGGGGAGTAACTAAAGTACTAGCGTAGCAGGGGGCGCAACCGGATTTCTTAACACTGTGATCCGCCAAACCCAGACGTGAACTCGGTTGTTGCGCCCAAACCTCATTTTGACCGCCTAAAATTCGGACGCAACACAGAATTGCCGGTTGCTCTGAAAAACTCGACTGCGGTCGTGTTTCAAAGCAGGAATGTGCGTGTCGATATAGGACTTTTAGAGCTGCACTTTTTCGCGCGGTTCAAAAGGACCTAGAATGGAAGTTATTCAAGAAAAAATCAACTTTCTGTCAATCGCTTTTCCCTCCGGATGGCGGTCCGAACATTCTGGGGAATATACCCGTTCGGCATATTCAGGTGTAATAATCAGAGACGTAGTCGAGTGCTTTCGGAATACAAACTTAAACTGAATAAAGAGATGATAACATGTGACATGTTCGTACTGTCACGTGTCATTTCCGGTGTATCATCTTCGGCGACTCTGCTTGTGTCAGTCTAACTATATATCTCGTATGTCGATCAAATCTTGAGTTCGTTCTATAAATCGCTGAGCGTTCTCCCTGGTTGCAAAGACTGGTTCTTGCACCACCTAATGCGGGGTTATTTTTGAGAATGCGTGTTAAAGCCGCCAGGATAAAACATGCAATTGCAATTCTAAAGCTCGATTGCACTACATTCTGAAAGGGGGTCGAAAAGTCCGCTAAATAATTTTTCAATTGACACGGTGCGCGACGTTCGATTACGAAACGATTCTATTTTTTTGAACGCTCCAGAATATTTATTCCTGCCACGGCATAAAGGATGCCTCGTGACGCAGAGGGATCGATTATATATCCTCTCGACGTATGACACCGCGTTGACGCGAATCTGGTATGACTCTTCCCATTCCGTCGAGGATCCGATTTCGTGATGTTTCACCTCACGCTCGCTCAGATTCAGCCACCCCTCCACCCACCCGGCCATGGCTGTTTCTCCATCTTCTAGAGTTTTTTATTGCCTAGCACTTAGCTTTTTCTCTAGATGTCACCCTGCTGAAAAGTGGGCTGAGCCCCTTTGTGGGCGCGCTATAGCAGAGTTTCACTAGCCTGCTTTGCAGGGATACCGCACTCTCAGGACTTTGTCCCCTTTGCTAGCGTAAATGTTTTATTATTATTATTATTGTTTCACCCTGCGTGCGTGAGTCACGCGTCCCTTCGTGTAACCTTCCGGTGTGCACTTTATACTCTTTTTAGAGCTCGACAAAATTCACTTCGTAGCGCGATGTCTGAGTCCGACAGCTCTGAAGAAGCAGACATTCCCTTGATAGAACGCTTTCGACGCCAGAACAGGGCAACAAATGATGTTCCAATAGTTGTTGAAGTCGACTCCAGTTCGGACGAAGAAGTTTCGTTGGCTGAACGTCGCGCGAGGATCCTCAGATTAAACCGGTCAGCTCGCGCGACGCCATCAGCCGAAACTGCAGCAGCGCAACTTAAAATTGGCGTCACAAGAAACCCTTGATATCCGTCTTAAGGAACATGATTATGTGTGCCCAAGACGATTACGTAATTTCGGCTATGTCTGCGCGTTCGGGACTCGCAATAAGTCGGGTCCCAGACGTTTCTTGTTTGACTATGCACTTAGGACAACTCCTAGTGATACAGAGTCCGAACTCAGGGCCTCGGCGCAGAAGGGAATGGTATTTCGCGATTGCCCAGAAGTTCTATCATGAAGGTATGCACGTTCCCACTTATATCATTTCCTCATTTCCTCGTTTACTAAACCCGGTCTGCGTCAATGACGGATACGTTTGCACCGCGTTGAGTATGTCTGCCTGCGTCGTGTTGAGTATGTGTGTATTCTTTCTGCGTGTCCTGGGCAGCGCCCACACTCTTCTGAACGCCTCCTCGCAGATCTCCTTTTCGAAAAGCTTCAGGGTGCCAATAACACGCTCTCCAGACTCGCGCCTCACCATCGCTTTGCGCATAGTTGCCATAATGTAAAATGTCAGATATATAGTCGGGTGTATATATCGGATAACGTAGAATAAACCCTGTGTTAAGGGTTTCGATATCAGAACGGTAAAAGTCTCAGATTGATAAAAGAGATACACATAAATACTAACGGGTGTTTCCCGTCTACTGGTGACGGGCACCCAGCCTACTATAGGAAGTGACAGGTGACAGTCTTTACTGTCGGTGTGTCACATCCAGCACACCACCTAGGGTGGTGACCGGAGCTAGTAGTGAATGAAGCAAACAAACTCCCTACTCAACTTCAGGAGGAAACTAGCACAACTGGGGGCCTGTACTCTTGGTCAGGGCGGTCCCAGGTCACAGCAAGATTGTCAGATACTGCTGTTACTTTGCTAAAACCCCAAACACAGCTCAAACTCAGAGAGCCCTTCTGCACATCTAGGAGGCCACACTACAGCCAACTCCCAGGCAGGCACGGCGTGACTAATTCTAGCCACTAGTGGTCTTCGGAGCTGTCTGCCCGGCTCGGAGCAGCGTGACTGTGAAGCAGTCGCCGGCCCCCGGGGCCGGTGATGAATCATTCGTAGAAGGAATTGACGGATTCTCGATCACGGGAGGCTGCACCGTACCAGGTTGCTGCCAAGTGCCGCCCGACGGTGGAGCCTCGTCATCCGAAGATGAAGCTGGCGACAGCGGAGGGCCGTCCACAAACAACTCGGCAGGCGGCGGCGGCCCGGGATGCCACGGCATCGGAGCCATGTAGAGTCCCTGCCGTCTCTGCTCCCGCCGTTGGCGACGAGGCGGAATGGCACATGGCATGTCTGGAATCATGTCAGCTGGCGAAGCCTCCGCAGCCGGGACCTCCGAGCCAGTGGACGTAGCACCACCGACCGGTGGACCCGTGCATGTGCGCGCACCGGCACCACCGACACCGGCAACGGCGTGCGGCGCGGCGGTGGCACAAATCATAAAGAGCGCGCACACCAAGGAGGAAGTGAGGAGAGACCTCGCGAACCTCGGAATGCCGTTCCCGCAGCCGTACCGTGGCCGTGGCGGTGCCACCGAGGCACCCTTGTCGTTATCGCCGCACGCGGCGTAAGCCGCGGGCTTGTAGTCGATCATGCGCTCCGGCGTCTCAACCGCGGAGAGCAAGTTCATGCTCGCGGCCGGCTCGTCGGGCGCCCCCAACGCAATTCCCGTACTCTCAATGAAATCGGCAAACGTGCGGGTGACGGGAGGGCAGAAGGGGTTCGGCGGACCGGTCCATTCCTCTTCGGACGCTCAACCGACGCGGGCGGGGAGTGCGCGGCCGGCTCCGACACCACCGGCAAGTCGGCAGTGAAGGTGTTGACGTTGAACGTGGAAGCTCCAGCCGCGTGTGCCATCTCAGAGAATTCGGCGACAGCGGACACGAGGACCTCACCGTCCTCCTCGCAGAACGAGCACGCCGAAAGATCGGTGAAGACCTCCGGCTTCCCGCCCGCAAGCATGCAGAGGGCGTCGAATTCCACGGGGTCGCCGTGGTCGATGGCGTGCTGGAACTTCGCGGCCAGCACGGAGTTCTCGGCCTCCTCGGCGAAGGCGAACGCCGAGAGCCCGGCCCTGCCCCCGTTCGGGCAGTCCCGGTGCCAATGCCTCGCTTTCCCCTTAGCACACACCTGATTCTGGCAGTACGGGATTGTCGCACCGCTCTCGCGGTGGAAGGCCACCTTCCGTGAGACGGACTGAGACCAATTCCCCCCTTTGGGGAGGGGCGAGGCTGCGAAACGGGTCTTGACCCGGCGGTCCGGTTTGTCCGCGCGAGGGGTAAACCCCCGCGGAGACGGTTCGGACTCGGCGGCGACGAGGAAGGTGGCCAATTGTCTCTTCAAGTCGAGTACCATTGTCCGTAAGTCTTCGATCTCACCCGCCGCACCCGACCCATCAACACCCTTCTCCATGAAGTGCGTGCCGTGGGAGTACCGGTGTGCGGATGCGGTGGCGGTGCCCGCCCGCACGTGCTCGCCGTAGCACTCCCGCACCCACTGCTGAATGGTGAGTAGGTCGTGGGCGGCGCGTTGGTCGTGAAGGAGCAAACGGGACACCACCGGCTGGTAGAAGGTGGCGTCGAGGGCTTTGATGAAAAGGGACTTCACGTCCTCGTCCTGGAGCGTCGATCTCGCCCTCGCTGCCTTGAGCGCGGCGTTGAAGTCCTCAATGGGTCCATGAGGGTCCACGCCCGCAGCGATGCGGACGGCAAACATGTCCGCTTGCCCCTGGAAGGGGTCCCCAACCGGGATCATCCGACGGGCGAACTCGAGCAGGACACGCTTACCGTCTGCTGGAAGCTGGCGTGGGAGGAGTCCAACCAGTCCGCTGCGGGCGACGAGGGGTCGATCAGCAGCTCGATCGTGGAGAACAACAAATTGTTGGCCTCCACGCGGACGGCCAAAGTAGCGTCGTCCAGCGTGAAGAGCGGGAGGAAACCGGTGTCCTCAGTGACGAATGCCGCCTGCAGGGCAGAGACCATCCTCGTGAAGATGGCCGCCGCGTGGGGCTCCGCACCGGAAAATCTACCCTCCTTGCCGTCGAACAACTTGCGTTGGACGTGCTTCGCCACCTTCATGTCGAAGTGCTCCCGCTGTAGTGTGCGTACCGATGCCAAAAATGCGGCCCCCGCCGAATTAGCGGCCGGCTGTGCCGCTGGCGGGGTCGCGGGCGTGTTGGCATGCCTGGCAGCGACGGAGTCAAAAATTGTGCTTAATGTGCGGCGGCGATGCGCCATGCTAGCCGTCGATCTAGTAGAAGCAACCATGATGAAGAAGACTACAGGGGTGGAGTGAGGCAAGAAGTCGTGGAAAAAAAATGCGGTAGTCTTGGGCGGCCAAGAAATGTGGTGGGTCGTCGATACGGCTGCCGTGAGAGAGCAGAAACTCTGAGAAGTCGTGTGGTAGATGGCGGCCGATACGAAACGGTGTGGTGACCAACCAGGATGCGTAAACCAACCCAACGTTAAATCCCGTAGAAAAGATGTCCTCAAAGGCCTACAGCTAGCCGTAAATCAACCCACAAAACTTAGGCCATACCCGCGACTGCCGGCACTTCCACGCGCGGAGCGCCTCACCCCATCCCAAGCGTCCGGCCTTAGCCAATCATCCTCGCGGTGTCGCAGTGGCTAAATAAAGCGCAAGTGGGGCCAAACCTGTCAGATATATAGTCGGGTGTATATATCGGATAACGGAGAATAAACCCTGTGTTAAGGGTTTCGATATCCGAACGGTAAAAGTCTCAGATTGATAAAAGAGATACACATAAATACTAACGGGTGTTTCCCGTCTACTGGTGACGGTCACCCAGCCTACTATAGGAAGTGACAGGTGACAGTCTTTACCGTCGGTGTGTCACATCCAGCACCGTATAAGACTGACGGAAGCACTAGCAGGGAGTGACACCACAATTCACTGCAGACTAAGATGGGATAATAAAATAACTCTTGTGTTTTATTATCACGGAGCAAGCTGACGTGGCACCTCGGGTCAAGGGGTGATCAGAGAGAGAGTGTGACTGCCCCCCACCTTAGGGGGCTGAAAGTCTCATCTCACATCACGGATCCGCTATCGGAATGCAAAGTACCGAGGTTCACCCTAAGTAGGCGAACTGCGGTCTAGTATGCCTTGCCCACGATATGCGTGCTCCCCAGTCCCCCGCACCCGAATGCGGTGATGCGTGTGCAGAAATGTTGTGAATGCAATAATGGAAGTTATGCAGGGTATCCGCCCTGCCACGAAGCCTATTTTGACTGCTAGAGTAGTCAGCGCAACTAGTACGCACTGATTTTTTAAGGATCTACACGGTAAAAATAAGCTTCAAAGCTTCCAAAAAGCGGCGTCCTTCCTGGAAAAAATATGACATCTTGCGAGGAAGACAGATTCATTGTCCGCGCAGTGGAAGCGTGGTGGGCCCATAACTTGCGAGGATGATACGGCTGTAGATACAAGCGCCGTGAATATATTATCAATATACAATGAAACACTGCAAAGTTGGACAGCAATGCAGGTGAACGGATGAGCGGGTTTGTGAGTGCAGTCTCTGTAAGAGGATCCGCTGAAGCACAACGCTTCCTCACTTTTATACCTACGTCACCCATCATCTTAGATGGTACCGCCATTGGGTTGTGAACCCGAGACGTAGGTTGAACGACCAGCATGGTAGTAACGACTAGTTCGTTCATGCTGCACATGCGAGTTCTCCGCATGCTGAAAGCTAAAGATGGTTCTTGGTTTGTTTCCAAGATGTATCTTTGCTTTGCCATCTTCGAGTTCAATCATACGAACTCTCGATGACAGGGATGCCTGATGATATGAAATAATCATCTGGCGACATGTACAGTCATCGTCGACCGTACTGACGACTGTCATAAATGTATGACGCGACTCGACCTGTACAGTCATGATCGACCATACTGTCGAATGTCATAATAATATATGACATGACATTGTATGACACGTATGACATGTATGACACATATGTCATCGGTCATAACCCTGACAGATCTCCCCTCTTAAGAGAGTTGTGACCTCACAACGGGCATACCTTTGTATATGTCTTTGATGTCTTTGTTGTTGTTGTTTCTTGCTGGTACCAGTCTTCTTACACCGATTTGAGGCGTCCCTCATGGTGTTTTTAGGTTATTGGGGGGAACTGAGTCCACTTTAGTCCCTCACCTTAGGCATTTTAGCCATACAGTCCTTAGGATGTAGCCCACCTTTCCGGAAATCGTATCGTTGAGTGACGTTCCAAGGTTCAATGAAGAGCGTTTTCGCGATACAATCCTACGCTGGATTACCGATTGATCCACACGTTATCATGTATGTGCTAGACGATTCAAAGCATCCGAAGTCTACGTTACGGATTATTTGCGCTAGCCGTCGTCGCCTTTGCGCGATCGATGATCCCACGATTATAACGAATTATATTCGAACGATTCTCGGCCTGATATAGTGCACCCAACTCTTCCTCCCCTCCTTAAGCTACTTTGGAGGATCCTAGGCGGTGATGGGGAGCCCGATTTCTATAATAAACGAACAAAGGGGCTTGTTTTAATGCAAACGGAGCGGCCCTGCTTAACGGAATTGGACTTATAATCCTTAACCGGTCTGCTCAACTCCTCAATATTTTTGTTTAGTACGCACGCTTTGACGAACATCTATCGCGATGAGTGAGAATGAATTCGCCACGTACTAATGTGAAATTTATTTAGTCATGTTTGTCAAGCACAACTTAGGATCACAACTCCTTCTACCTCAGTCGATGTCTCCGGTAGCTTCGGATGACTGGCCAAGAATCCGATGACAAACCACGGTTTTGGCAAAGGTAGCATTTAGCAGTTTTTTATTTATCCACAGATATTGGTACCCGCATATGCGTATCTGTGTAAGGGTATGATTTACACAAGGCTCACTACACCTTAGCAAGGAAGGATCAATTCCTGCTCCTGTCATATCAATTTGATGCAGGGTAAAAAATGTTAGGGATATATCCCTGCAGTTCTTGGGTTGCAACCCATTGCACCCAAGGCGCATCGCAGTTCTTGGGATGCAGCCCTGCAGTTCTTGGGATGCAGCCCTGATATTTTTATACGACCGATGGATGAAAACCTCTTGGGTACATATTTCCACGGCTTGATTATTATTAGGTCGGCAATTATTGGCAAAAGTCATTGACTATCAGCTTTTGACTCAGAAGCCACAATGTTATAGAAGCTGCGACCTATTGTGATCATATGCGGCAGTTATGCCTTCAGCATACGTAGACAATATGATTATGTGGAACTTATAATCCCACTTAAGTTGCATCATGATAAATTTTTCCAGGTGTTAATAAGTGTTCAGGATTTGATAAGGGGTTGACGCCCCACAAGCCAAGGTCACTGTCTCATAAGGCTCGCCTCAAGTGTGCGGCTTTGAGGATTAGCGTTCTGGCGAGGCACAGTCATGATGCTTCCTAGTCCAAAGAGCTGGAAATGAGAGTGCTCAAGATATCCAAAGACAGGAAGGCTTTTGGTTGGCCAGTGTTACTGTCAATATGTTTAACCTTGATGGAATGGCATTCGGATACAAACTGTGCAACCATGCATGTGACTTATGCATTGGTGTATGACTTTGATGAATTGTCTCTTGTCATGAACCTGGAAGGAATAACGGGCAATTTAGCTAGAGTGGCGGATTTACTCACTCGGCTTTGCTGTTTATGGAATTCGATGCCTGATGGCACAACTGGCAATCCTTTGCTCAGATGCTTTCCTCAAGACATTGGCAACAACTTGGGTGCCAGCTTCTCAAGATTTGGGGAGAAATCATGGATCAACAATTTATGAATCAAAACACATGTATCAAGGTTGACTCAAAACTTCAACTCTTGAATTTCGACAATCAGCATCCCAGTCCGTTGACGTCAAAGTGATGGTCGTAAGCTTACAATATAGCTTATTCACATTTGAAAAACCATCGTTCTCCTATGTCAGTGCCCCTACAATATGATAGAGCCGGAGAAATGTGCATTTATGATTTCTTCATAATGAACTTTATGTGTCAATAAGTCAAATAAGACTTCATTTGTTGTTTCAATCGGCATGATGTACCGTGTCATCAATTTTATGGCTGCTATACACAGATGCTGGAACTTTTGATAAGATCTTTAATTTTCCAGGCAAAATCACATCCAAGCAAAATCACAATGATGTAAGGTGTGGCAGCTGTATGAAAATGAATGAATCTATACTCTTCCTCCCCTCGCAAAAGAGATGTATCAAACCAATCAGATGGTGATGGAGGATGTTATTCAATCATTATGTTATGCGAATCAGACTGAGATTACTCATCGAATGCTTTAGAGGTAACAATGTCAATTTGAACATTGATTCTCTCTACGTCATATTGGTAATATGCCTGACGTTTTTGAATGTGGCTAATGCCAGATGATGTCAAATGCAGTTGTTGGATTGCAGCTTACATACATTTGTCAATTCAGGGTCACTATAGTGTGCCCAACTTAGACAATGTTCTGGAAAATGATTGTCATGATGAACAAAGAAATCAGTGATGGAGAGTTATTGAAGTTAACTTTGGTATCGAAGCTAATGGAGAGTCAATCAAGAAGTGTCCGTAATGACAACAACTTACTACGAGTTGTATTTTCGTAGTTGATGGATGGCTGACATGTCATTTTATTATGAATAAAACATGGCATTGCCTAGTGATATGTGTATATTCTTCAGCACATGATCACTTATCTCAATGGTGCCCATGTTATTTTTGGGCAAACACTATTCAGAGACTTATTATGATAAAGAAGTATGAATGATGAATGTGTCATTTCAATCCGATAGAATTGTGACTTGTTTTATGACTATAAAATTTCTGTCACTTTTCAGAATGAGAATGAACTGCGCTTGGAAACCGTATACAGATTGCGGGTTTTCCAAGACTTCGTGGCCTAATGGATGAGGCAACAAATTTCTAAATATTCCAGAATGAACTTTGAAAGAGTTTTCATTCCTTAATGAAGTATGCTTGTCTTATGTGCCAAAATGATATGAAATTACAAATATGGTGTCAATCTATATGTGGATGGTTTATACCATTGTATGCTATTCCACAAATAAGTAATGATGTCAGAGTGAAAACTTTGGACAATTGCAACTCAGTACAAATTTGAGTGCATTCAAGCCCATTTAAATATTCAGAATCTGAATCTAATGTACTTTTCTAGCTAGAGCTACCATTGACTATCCAACATCCACTGAGGACATTGTTTCTTACGTCTTTTGGCTTCACGCTCAGCGTTTTTCTTATTCCGCAAGCGCCTCTTTGCTACTGCTACATCCGGAACGTTGTACCAGCTACGAAACTTGCTGGTAACTTCATATTCTGAGCTTTCTTCATCCAAAAGCAAAACTGGCTTCAACATGTCTTGTTCTTTCATCGAGGACGAATCACACAGGGATGCAGCAGACCTGCAGCATGAGAAGAAAATAAACAGCAAGAAAGTCACTATGCAAAATCACCACTGAAGGAGATGACTTTCATCATAGGGTGGTATATTGGTTGTTTCATATGACACATAGAAGATATGAATAATTCGAAGAGAATTTTGGGATAAATATCCTGGATTGGCTGTGCTTGATTGCTCTATGCCCAAGAATGACCGAAGAGATTGCTTGCCATTTTTCAGCCATATAGCGTGGAGGCTAACAACGGTTGGGTCATAAGCTAAATAGCTATGCAGATATGTCGGAGGCTGAATAGCCATGATTGCACAGACTCTGTCTTTTATGATGAATAGACCTCTGAGAAATGGTGTCTAAAAAATTCAATTGACAACAACTCAACCTTTTGGTATGATGTAGAGCTGATGATCTTTGTTGCACTTCAATTGTTTATTGTGCACTAATGAAATGCCTCGTGATATATAATCTCACAGAATAGGCATTGCTCAATGGCGATATGATCAGATATGTAATGATCAATGAAGACAAGATGGTTGGTATGGCTCATTCAGTAGGCATAATTACCTCAAAGAGATGCCAATACACGGATACATATCAAAACATAAGGGCAATAGGCTTATTGTATAGCCTTCAAGGCAGCTAGCATTTATGCTGCATTGGTCAGCTCAGTGGCTTTGACCTTTCTAGGTGTTGTACTCAGGCGCCCGCCGTGGCCTGCATATTGCATTGAGTAATCTTGACACCTTTAATGATCCAATCAGATGATATGTATGAAGTATCAAGAATGGCTGCCCTTTCCAATGATCATCGGTGGCAGAGGCTATAGTGCTTGCACCGTGTCAGTATACAATTCTAGTCTGGATACATGCTAGACCAGATGTATACAATGTCTAGGTCTTCAAAATCAAGCTCATATGAATGTCATGGCTGATGTATGTGTCAACTTTCATGGAGTTTTGCATGGTTTGACTGTATATAGTCAGGCTTACCACAACAAAAACAATGATGCAACTTACTTGTTTTATTATTTGTCTTTATTATTTATTATTTATTATTTATTTGGTTTTTAGTTGTATTTCTAGCTTATCATCTTCCCCCCTCAAGGAAGTGTATTGCTAGGCGGTTGTCAAGCGCCGTTCAAATACAACAGAGGTCCGACCTCTTTGTGATGACGTGGAAGCTTTCTATGAAGCTGGATAGCAGTTCTCGGGTTGCAGCCCCTTGCACCGAAGGTGCATTGCAGTTATTGGGATGCAGCCCGAATCCACGTCATTAGCGTGGGTCATATAGTACCCAAGCATGTGCTGTGTATATACAACACTACCCTCCAGCGGCGAAGTGGCTTGCTATTACCATCATCGTATGCTGTGGGATATCAATATATGATCAGAGAGCATGGATATATATATATGTACCATGTTTGTCAATATCGGAGAGACTATGTCTTCTTTAAAATCCTCATGACTATATGTATAATGGTGCTATAATGATGTCAACACCTTTACTCTGAGTGATTTATTGATTTCAGATGTGATGTCGTGGCAAAAATATATGTCCACGTCATTGGCACGAGTCATGTTGTGTCCATGCATACACGATCTTAGCGCAGGTCACAATACAGTGCCCGAGCATACGCGATTTTAGCGTAGGTCACATTGTGCCTCCATTTATTACATCTGAGAATATCTGTAACTCATCTTTGTGAGTCTAGACAGCATTGTGCTGATTGCAATGCTTTCTCTGGTGACTTATATATCACAGATTATACCAATGTGGTGATCAGTCCAGTGCAATATTTTGTCACCGGAATGTACAGGGATTGTGAATGATTGCAATCCAGCCGGAGGAATAATCTCTACAGCTATTCTGTACTAATGAATTCATTGGAGTTATACTCATTCGACGATTCAAAACCCATGTCATTTGTAGTAATGACAACTCACATGGATATATAGGGTTTTTATCAGAATGCTTTTATGTGATATCAACATTTATGAACAATTCACTTGCATCTCAGGACAAAAGAGTTACGCTTGGAAGGTTTTGCATGGTGGTCACCAACAGTTATCAGCTGTTATTCGGGTGCCAAATTCTGCCTTCAACACTGGGACTATATCAACCAGTCTTACAGCGATGCACTTGTCCTTTCCACTCTTATGTACGGCTATAGTGCCAAAGTGCATCAGGTGGGATATATATATATACATTATATAACTATCATCTTCTGATCCAGGAAATGCAATTAAGCATGGTATCAAGTTATATGTTATGTATATAGTTCAGCATTCCAAACTTACTCGAGAATGTAAATGCTGAGCAAGAGTCAACTTATAGTCATTGGAATATAGTTTCCCATCCGAGTTTACACTTTATTAGTGATGGTGGATTCAACGTTGTACAGATTTCAACGTTATTTGTGGATGCAGTGATTTTATCAAAAGCAATCCATCAGAAATCACCAGATCGGAATATGAAATGGATATGTGTGAATCCTATATCCACCTTCTTCCCCCCTTGAGGAAGTGTGAATACATAGGCAGTCAGTTGTTTATATACTTTATAGCTTATAGCTTATAGCTTGCAGTCCTTATAGAAAGCAGCTCATACAGTTTTAGGGTTGCAGCCCTACAGTCCTTGGGTTGTAGCCCTGCAGTTTTTGGGTTGTTGCCCTACAGTTCTTGGGTTGTTGCCCACAGTATTATCATGTCTGTGATGATTTAGCATGATATAATAATGCCAAAAAACGAAGTTTTACGAAATAAAACTAGCATTTTAGAGCATATATAGTTACAGTGACCCTGTTACTCAATACAGTGTTTAGGGTGTTACTTGATATCAGTAACCCTAATACAGGTAAAAAATAAGCAGTATAACGTTTTTGCAAAGATTTTTAAGCAAAACTGCATTCAATACCTAAGTGAATGTTAAGTGATTTTCAGAGGGTACGTTACACCCCCGACACACACATTTAAATATTAGGGTGTTACAGGGTGTTACACGTGTTATGTCTTTCAGGGATTGTTATTTGATAGATAAATATCCATTATAGCAAAAAAAAATCAATCCCGAATTTGCAAAAGATTACACGTATTGTATTTTGACCGATTTTTCGTTACAGCCAATATGTTCACCCCTATATATTACACACCTAATATCTAGGGTGTTACATGAGATATGACCATGGTTGTTGTGATTTTCACATACCTCAATAGGTATTAAAATATTTTTTGAAATAAAATGAGGTCGAAATTTCAGTTTTGAAATTTATCGCCAGCATTTTTCACCGATTTTACAGCCTTTTTCAGTATGTTTCGGATAATATATATATCATATCTCAGTGTGTGTGTGTGTTGCAAGCTACAGAAATATTGCAACATTCTTCACTTTTGCACATGATATTTTTCATGGCACAACAGTGAATATTTCAAAAAATCAACATGTATAGTGAACATGTAATTTGGGTTTTTCTGATTGAGACTCATGGAGGCAAATACACTCTCTGGTGATATTTAAGATAAATCAACTGTAAATGAATTCACAGTTGTGTCAGATCCTAAGATATATTTGGATGTATACAACGAGTATAT
>LGRX02032370.1:0-18121 GCA_001247695.2 Cymbomonas tetramitiformis | reverse complement strand
GCAGGTCGGTACCACCGAGTTCACTGCTTGTTGCGGGCTCTAGCGCGACGTAGATGGCAAGGGGCAGGTGCCCACTTGCGAAGCTAGGACTTACGGTGGGAGGTGTGGAGTGAATTTGGGAGCAAGGGCTTGCCCTGTGCCGCCCTAGTTTTAGTGCAAAATGGTGTTATATAAGGTTGTCGAAAGTGGCCCTGTAGGGGGGGGGTGGGGCTGATTGGTTGAGGTGACTAATCTGGCCGCATAGGCCGAATCACTTCGATTCAAGCGGCGTGTAAAGCATCCCAAGATGCTAGAGGGTTGCCGAAATAAAGTATTTGGGGTGGTTGTTGGGGGGGGTGGGGGCAAGGTGAGAGCTTAAATTCGAGGGCACATCTGAGGGCCTCGGTGTCACGCGTGAATGGTACCAAGGCTGCCAAAAACCCGAACGTCATAGAGATATCAGCTCCGGATTGAAAGTGGGAATCCTAGTGGCATGTGCATCACAAATGATGTAAAACACGTCCCAAAGGTTCACTCGACCCCTGGGGGGGCTTGGAACCCCGTGGATCCGCCATATTTGGGGGAGGGGGTGGGGAACGATATCTCTATGACGGTTAGCCCCCACACGGGGTGTGGGCAGGTCGGTACCACCGAGTTCACTGCTTGTGGCGGGCTCTAGCGCGACGTAGATGGCAAGGGGCAGGTGCCCACTTGCAAAGGACATAAGGTGGGATATTTGGGGGAGGGGCTGGGGAACGATATCTCTATGACGGTTAGCCCCCACACGGGTGTGGGCAGGTCGGTACCACCGAGTTCACTGCTTGTGGCGGGCTCTAGCGCGACGTAGATGGCAAGGGGGCAGGTGCCCACTTGCGAAGGACATAAGGTGGGAGGCGTGGAGTGAATTTGGGAGCAAGGGCTTGCCCTGTGCCGCCCTAATTTTAGTGCAAAATGGTGTTATATAAGGTTGTCGAAAGTGGCCCCGTAGCGTAGGGGGGGGCGGGGGCTGATTGGTTGAGGTGACTAATCTGGCCGCATAGGCCGAATCACTTCGATTCAAGCGGCGTGTAAAGCATCCCAAGATGCTAGAGGGTTGCTGAAATAAAGTATTTGGGGTGGTTGTTGGGGAAGGGGGCAAGGTGAGAGCTTAAATTCGAGGGCACATCTGAGGGCCTCGGTGTCACGCGTGAATGGTACCAAGGCTGCCAAAAACCCGAACGTCATAGAGATATCAGCTCCGGATTGAAAGTGGGAATTCTAGCGGCATGTGCATCACAAATGATGTTAAACATGTCCCAAAGGTTCACTCGACCCCTGGGGGGGCTTGGAACCCCGTGGATCCGCCATATTTGGGGGAGGGGCTGGGGAACGATATCTCTATGACGGTTAGCCCCCCCACGGGTGTGGGCAGGTCGGTACCACCGAGTTCACTGCTTGTGGCGGGCTCTAGCGCGACGTAGATGGCAAGGGGCAGGTGCCCACTTGCGAAGGACATAAGGTGGGAGGTGTGGAGTGAATTTGGGAGCAAGGGCTTGCCCTGTACCGCCCTAGTTTTAGTGCAAAATGGTGTTATATAAGGTTGTCGAAAGTGGCCCTGTAGGGGGGGCTGGGGCTGATTGGTTGAGGTGACTAATCTGGCCGCATAGGCCGAATCACTTCGATTCAAGCGGCGTGTAAAGCATCCCAAGATGCTAGAGGGTTGCCGAAATAAAGTATTTGGGGTGGTTAATGGGGGGCGGGCAAGGTGAGAGCTTAAATTCGAGGACACATCTGAGGGCCTCGGTGTCACGCGTGAATGGTACCAAGGCTGCCAAAAACCCGAACGTCATAGAGATATCAGCTCCGGATTGAAAGTGGGAATCCTAGCGGCATGTGCATCACAAATGATGTTAAACATGTCCCAAAGGTTCACTCGACCCCTGGGGGGGCTTGGAACCCCGTGGATCCGCCATATTTGGGGGAGGGGGTGGGGAACGATATCTCTATGACGGTTAGCCCCCACACGGGTGTGGGCAGGTCGGTACCACCGAGTTCACTGCTTGTGGCGGGCTCTAGCGCGACGTAGATGGCAAGGGGCAGGTGCCCACTTGCGAAGGACATAAGGTGGGAGGTGTGGAGTGAATTTGGGAGCAAGGGCTTGCCCTGTGCCGCCCTAATTTTAGTGCAAAATGGTGTTATATAAGGTTGTCGAAAGTGGCCCCGTGGGAGGGGGGCTGGGGCTGATTGGTTGAGGTGACTAATCTAGCCGCATAGGCCGAATCACGTCGATTCAAGCGGCGTGTAAAGCATCCCAAGATGCTAGAGGGTTGCCGAAATAAAGTATTTGGGGTGGTTGTTGGGGGGGGGCAAGGTGAGAGCTTAAATTTGAGGGCACATCTGAGGGCCTCGGTGTCACGCGTGAATGGTACCAAGGCTGCCAAAAACCCGAACGTCATAGAGATATCAGCTCCGGATTGAAAGTGGGAATCCTAGCGGCATGTGCATCACAAATGATGTAAAACATGTCCCAAAGGTTCACTCGACCCCTGGGGGGGCTTGGAACCCCGTGGATCCGACATATTTGGGGGAGGGGCTGGGGAACGATATCTCTATGACGGTTAGCCCCCCACACGGGTGTGGGCAGGTCGGTACCACCGAGTTCACTGCTTGTGGCGGGCTCTAGCGCGACGTAGATGGCAAGGGGCAGGTGCCCACTTGCAAAGGACATAAGGTGGGAGGCGTGGAGTGGATTTGGGAGCAAGGGCTTGCCCTGTACCGCCCTAGTTTTAGTGCAAAATGGTGTTATATAAGGTTGTCGAAAGTGGCCCTGTAGTAGGGGGGGGCTGGGGCTGATTGGTCGAGGTGACTAATCTGGCCGCATAGGCCGAATCACTTCGATTCAAGCGGCGTGTAAAGTGTCCCAAGATGCTAGAGGGTTGCCGAAATAAAGTATTTGGGGTGGTTGTTGGGGGAGGGGGGGGCCAAGGTGAGAGCTTAAATTCGAGGGCACATCTGAGGGCCTCGCGGTGTCACGCGTGAATGGTACCAAGCATGTTATGGGACCACTTCACGCTTGCGTGTTGTGCATTTTAGCGTAGAATTTGTTTGTTATCATCACAATTTTCGAGAGAGTGTGTCCACGCCTTGTGGCTCACTCAGATTCGAGCTCTTCGCTCAAGCTTTGAACTCGCGGTTTGCGAGGGCCATTAGACGGAGTGGTACTCTACGGATTTTCTTGGGTTGACTCCACACTTATTTTCGTTATATTTTATGGATTCTTCTCAGATTTCTTCGAGTGAGGAGCTTTCGGCTCTTTTGGCATTTATTGACTCTGGTTTTGAGAGACTTCGGACTCTCAAAAGGTCTCAGCTCTCACTTTTCAGAGGGAATATTTGTGATCACGTGTCGAGATCTGATATTTGTATATCAAATCCGCAATCGCGCTGCAACCTGATTCATTCTTCTCATGGATGATGTTCATGTCATCGCTACCAATCGGAGGCTATTAAAAATTTCGCCGCTCAGTTCCCCCCTATAATCGACCGTCGGAAAAATTATATCCGACGTCCCATGCCTTCGCGATCGTTTTCGCCGCTTAGTTCCGCCCCGATTTAACAGACTTCTGGACCCCCCTTCAGAATGTAGTGTTATTTCTTTGTGCTCTTCCTTGAGCAGAGCTGTTTCGCATTTCCGCTCGCCGCAGATTTCTACGCAGAGTTTGACCGCAGACCCGCCGATCATTTTGGAGATTATTGTTTCAGAGAGCACACAGGTTGGTGGTGCTATTTCCGATGATTTTGCGGGTACCGCTGTTTCTTTCTGTGAGACAGGCGTCGGAGATTCGCCAGTATTTTTGGCACATAAATCAGTTTCCACTAAGATCACAACCACTAGACCCTCCCCTAGTATCCCTAGGGTGAGAAGCGCGCGCGCACAGGCCCCTCCTGTGCGTCGTGAAGTTCATTACGTTCACGCGCCCCCTATGCAAGGGCCTCCTTCTATGGACATCGAGGGCCAGCATTTTGAGCAGTATGACAATAGTGAGGAAGATGAATCGGAGTACCCCCCTGGGTATTACGATGATTCAGACAGTTTGGAAGAAGAAGAGAGGGATTATGGCCACTTGGCCCCACCGTTATTTTCTTACTCTGGATTGGAACAGGATGAAACCCTGGACACAGGTTTCCAGGGCGACTCTTATGGCGGAGTTTTAGAGCCCCCTGTAGGGGATGAATATTTACCGCAGAATGATTTTTCAGTTGGCACTGTTTCTTATGTGAGAGATGCTATTCCCGAGAACGAAAATTTAGAGAATTACTCAGATAATAGTACTAATATACTGAGTTTGTCGCACAAGCTGATCACCGAAGATGACACACTAAATATGACACCTGACTGTACGAACTAGTCAGGGTGTCATTTCCAGCACCGGCGAGCCACCATCATGTTGAGAGGATTTGGCCGACCCTGAGTGGGAGGTTCGGCGGGGGCGGTTTCAGCGACAATCAGAGATACTGGGGGGGTCACGCTGTCAGCGGCGTCCGCCTCGAGTGTTTGATCCGCCGTCAGGCCCCCCTGCGCGCTGCTCCGAGGGTCGCCTGGTGGAGAGGTTCCTGCAGATGTCATCGCGCCGGGCGGGGCGAGTCCTCTCGAGAGCACCGCGGAGATGTCCAGGGCCTATACTGCCGCAAGGACCTCCCTGCGGATGTGCTCGCTCCGGCTGCTTGCGTCCGAGTCAGATCCGGACCTGTGGGCGGCCCTCCGCCTGCGCTCAGCCCGCGCCTGCGTGCTCCGGCTGCCTCTGGACCCCGTGCTGGTGTGGCTGGCGTCCGTACCGGACTCGGGGTCGGAGTGATCAGGTGCCTGACTCAGCTCTGGGATGTGCCTGCCGTGCGTCGCGGGGCCCGAGGATTCTCTTCGGGAACGTCGACGCCGGCGGGTCTCTGGAACTGCTGATCAGATCAGATGCTCTGTGCCTGCAGAGGATCTGATCTGGCAGGGCTGCGGCGCCGATACTGATGAAGTGCTGCAGCGATGAGAGATCCGCACCAGAGTCATGAAGCGCCGAGGTAGCTGGTACCAGTTGATGGAGCTGCTGTGGTCGATGTCGCGGCTGTTGTTGTTGTTGTTGTTGCTGCTGCTGCTGCTGCTGTTGTAACCGTTGTTGCTGGAACTGCTGCTGCTGTAACTGCTGCTGCATCGGTTCTAGTGGTTGCTGCTGGAGCCACCGCTGTTGTTGCTGCTGGTACGCGAGCCACTCCTGCTGTTGCTGCAGCTGAGCCGTCGCAAAAAGCTCGGATGTCACAAAGTGGTCACATGCATAAGGTAACATTTACAACTTTTAGGAGTTGCGGGACATGGGCAGGACAATCCTAAGGCCCGGTGAAATATTTTTTTTTTCAATTTTTTTTCCAGCTCGCCGGAGGCGAAAAACGCTGTTTTTGGGCCTGAAAAGTCCATTTTGAGTGCGCGGGTGCTAGAGGATTTTGATTAGGTATCCGAATGGCGTGTCAAAAGTTCGTGGGACATTTTTGGGACCCTCTCTGAAGATTCTGTCACAAAAAAAATCTTTAGAAAAAATTCCGGGGTGCGAAAAAGGGCCTAAACCGCTGGTTTTGGGCCTGAAAAGGCCGTTTTGAGTGCGCGGGTGCTAGAGGATTTCGATTAGGCATCCGAATGGCGTGTTTGAAGTTCGTGGGACAATTTTGGGGCCCTCTCTAAACACTTTGTCGCGAAAAATATCATTGAAAAAAATTCGGGTTGCCGAAATGGGCCAAAAACGCTGGTTTTGGGCCTGAAATGGCCATTTTGAGTGCGCGGGTGCTAGAAAAGTTTGATGTGGTATCCGAATCGCGTGTTTGAAGTTTCTGCGACCTTCTAAGGACACTCTCTAACCACTTTGTCACGAGAAAATCTTCGAAAACTTTTTCAGGGTTCGAAAATGGGCCAAAAACGCTGGTTTTGGGCCTGAAAAGGCCATTTTGAGTGCGCGGGTGCTAGAGGAATTCGATTTGGTATCCGAATCGCGTGTTTGAAGTTTGCGCGACCTTTTAAGGACCCTCTCTAACCACTTTGTCACGAGAAAAATCTTCGAAAACTTTTTTGGGGTTCGAAAATGGGCCAAAAACGTTGGTTTTGGGCCTGAAAAGGCCATTTCGTGAGTGCGCGGGGCTAGAGGAATTCGATTCGGTATCCGAATCGCGTGTTTGAAGTTTGCGCGACCTTTTAAGGACCCTCTCTAACCAATTTGTCACGAGAAAAATCTTCGAAAACTATTTCGGGGTTCGAAACGATGGGCCAAAAACGTTGGTTTTGGGCCTGAAAAGGCCATTTTGAGTGCGCGGGTGCTAGAGGAATTCGATTCGGTATCCGAATCGCGTGTTTGAAGTTTGCGGGACCTTTTGGAGACTCTCTCTAAACACTTTGTGAAAATAATTTGGCGTTCAAAGTTTTTTGGTTCCGGAAATGGGCGAAAATCGTTGTCCTTTTAGGCTCGAAAAGGTCATTCGTCGGAGTGCGTGGGTGCCCGTAAAGGAATTTGCTAAGAGATAAATAAGAGAATAAATGGTTGATGTGGGGAGTGATAACAAAATAGTAAAATTGGAGAGTGAATCTCTATCTAGGCTTTGAGGCAGGTGGAGACTATACTACACAGTAACCCTCAGAACTGTTGGGAATTCAACCCAAGCTGAGTGGGGTTGCCCCAACTCAGACTACAGCCCCCAAAATATGGTATCTGAACAAAGGCTGACTGCACTCAATTTGTTTGTTTGGAGAAGCACGATGAAGCGATCCCACCAACTGTGTCAAACGGTAGCGTGACCCTCGATCGAAGTGATGCGTTGAGAACAGCATGTCTGCAAGGGTACAAGGCGCGCCAGAGTGTTCTCAGGAGACACCGCACGTCAGCAAATGGACTCCACCCAAGAACCGAAACAGGCTTACGTGAGTAAGGCTATGCTGCTTTTGTTCAGCGCACAATCGCAGGGGGAGAAGGGCCACATTGAGAACCCTAACCGATGTAAAAATTGGGACTAGGTAGCGCGGATTGGCAAAGCGGGCGGAGCGTGGTCAATTTGTTTAGGCTTCGCGGAACAATTTCGGAGTGCAAACCTACAGCTCGTTTTCAGAATGCTTGAAATGCTCAATAGACGACACTGCTGGCTGAATCATGGCTCCTGCACAGCCCTGAAAGTCGATGCTCCGCGGGACAACTGCTTCCTTCATTTCCTGATAGCTTTTTCGAAACTATGCGTGCTCAGGTTTGCAACGTTCAATCCGATGCCTGTTTTCATAGATGTGGGAAAGTGTCGCGGCACGGGAGAAACTAACGTCACAAAACGAATTGGGAAGCACCTTCGCATCGTTAGTCCCCAACATGAGAACAATTATGTTCGGATCTTGACTGAGCAGTTGTATAAATTCAGGCCGGTCCCAATATGGCAAATCGCCTGATGTAAGCGAGAAACCGTCAGCAGTCCAACACGCGGAGTGTAGTCAGTAGTTGACTCTAGAAGCAAGCAGGTACTAGTCACGCAATCAGTCAGAATTTGCACACAAAAAGGCTTGCGCACGGAATAGAACAGCAAGACGTACCACAAACGATAGTAAATTGGGAACATATACGCGACGTAAGAAAACGTACCCAAGGCCTTTCGCGTCTTCTTTTTTGCAGAGTACTCTTCGGCATCGTCTAAGACCAGGTTCATGTACTCGTCAAAACCCTGTTGAAACTCCCCGTAGGTAAATGACGGAGACCGTGTTGAAACTTTCTAAAATATATGAAGACATCGTCATATCAAACATAAAAAAACGGGAGGAGACCGCGCGTTTGTGAAACTATGCTGTGACTGCCAGCAGATGAAACACTTCACATGCATGGTGTAAACTTTACCTGGACCCGGTTCCTAGGCGAGGCGCACTTACAATAATACGCCCTTCGAATCTCAGATCATTTTGCTCGAAAGCCAGATCTGAATTCTGGCTTTGCTCTGCAAAAACCTGAAGATCAGGTTCTGACAAATGGCACACACACCCGGTTAGAACCAACACCAACTCGTTGTTGACACACGTGACTTCAACCCACACATGAACTTGAATACTTACAATGGGCTGAGTCATAATACGCTGGACTTTAGTCGCCATGATTGCTGGCTCTTTTACAAAGATTGAGAAGTTTTTGTTTCGCTGCTGAGGTCAGTGGATAACTTGTGATACTGCTTAATAACCTCGGAGAGTCAACTCCTGAAACTAATTCCAACAGCTCGTTATCATATGCGGTGTCAAATTATTGGCTTGTCACCATACTCGAAATAAATCATTTTTGAACGTCGACTGAATGGCCCTACTACACGGCCCGCACCACCCAGCAAGGCAATCGATGACCTGCAAATAACCAGGACAGCCTCTTCCTCCTGGTGGAGCTTCACCGTCTGCAGGTTTGCCAACCTCGAGAGCCCAGTCGTCGTCCGTCTTAAGGGTTGTCCAGAAAGGCATTTTTACTTACTTGCGATATCTTCAGACAGAATTTTTTATAACTCACGTAAATTGGAAAGTTGAATACTGCATCCTTTTACACTGAAAAACAATGCACCGGCTGATGCGAAGCGAATACGGTGTAAAAATGCGAATACGCTTCACCGGCCGCGAGATTAATCCAGTCACAGCGGAGCTTCGATCTCGCGGCCGGTGATGCCTTCTTCGTATTTATACTAAATTCTGTCGGTTACGATCAAACATTTCACCGGCCGCGAGATTAATCCAGTCACAGGGAAGCTTCGATCTCGCGGCCGGTGATGCCTTTTTCTTAATTGTACTAGATTCTTTCGGTTACGAAGAAACATTTCACCGGCCGCGAGATTAATCCAGTCACAGAAGAGCTTCGATCTCGCGGCCGGTGATGCCTTCTTCGTATTTATACTAAATTCTGTCGGTTACGATAAAACATTTCACCGGCCGCGAGATTAATCCAGTCACAGGGGAGCTTCGATCTCGCGGCCGGTGACGCGTCTGTTCATGCATTGCTAAGATTTGGCCCCGCCGGAGCCTCCGTGGGCCCTGCGTCAGTCGCCCCCACGCCGCTCGGCAGAGCTGCCTTGCCCCGCCGGAGCCTCTGTGGGCCCTTCGTCAGTCCCCCCGCGCCGCTCGGCAGAGCTGCCTTGCCCCGCCGGAGCCTCTGTGGGCCCTGACTGAGTAAGTCCTCCGCGCCCGCGTTGCCGAGAGCTGCCTTGTCCCACCGGGGGCCCCGTGGCCCTGCGTCAGTCCCCCGCGCCGTTGCAGAGTTGCTTTGCCCCGCCGGAGCCTCCGTGGGCCCTCGCTCGCCCCCGCGCCGCTCGGCAAGAAATGCCTTGCCCCCCAGGAGCCTTATTTGTGGGCCCTGCGTCAGTCCCCCGCGCCGCTCGGCAAAGCTGCCATGCCCCGCCGGAGCCTCCGTGGGCCCTGCGTCAGTCCCCCGCGCTGCTCGCGGCAGAGCTGCCGTGCCCCGCCGGAACCTCCGTGGGCCTTGCGTCAGTCCCCCGCGCCGCTCGGCAGCGCTGCCTTGCCCCCCCAAGAGACTCCGTGGGCCCTGCGTCAGTCCCCCGCGCCGTTGCAGAGCTGCTATGCTGCTTTCATTGCCCCGCCGGAGCCTCCGTGGCCCCTGCGTCAATCCCCCGCGCCGCTCGGCAGAGCTGTGCCATGCCCCGCCGGAGCCTTTTTTTGTGGGCCCTGCGTCAGTCCCGCGCGCCGCTCGGCAAAGCTGCCATGCCCCGCCGGAGCCTCCGTGGGCCTTGCGTCAGTCCCCCGCGCCGCTGGCGGCAGAGTGACAAAAAAGGCTAATATATGTTATATATTAGGCTGGCGGAAGCACTTGCAGGGAGTGACACCGTGATTCACTGCAGACTAAGATGAGATAATAAAATAACTTTGAGGTTTTATTATCGCGGAACGAACTGGCGGAAGCAAGCTGACGTGGCACCTCGGGTCAAGGGGTGATCAGAGAGAGCGTGACTGCCCCCCACCTTATGGGGGGGGCTGAAAGTCTCATCTCACATCACACCACCTCACCCCGAAGGCGTGAGGTGCCTGATGAAAGACGTGATAACGCGGTCGGTCGGGTATATATATAAGTAATATATATGCACTACAGTCGGAACACAGCAGGAAGCACAGGCTTTCAGGTGACTAAGATGCATAACATAAAATACTCAAGGTTTTATGCTTGTGCACGGACAGTCACGGTGACACACGCAGGTGACTTGTGACACTGCTCGGCGAAGGGGGAAACACAGGAGACACACCCCCACCTTATGGGGGGGGTCAGATCTCTCCCTCCGTGAGTGCCACGACAAGGTAGGCAAGCTTGCACCCCAAACCTAAACCCTAGGCAAAAATAGGCAGCAGTTACAGGCCCAATGGGACCTCTCATAGTCCGAAACTACTACACTACAAGCTAGAGCTGTTCATTGCAAGTGTCTGTTTGTCTTAACGTTGCACACCACCAGACCGTGATGCGTCTGGTGGCGGGTCGATTGCGTCATTGGCGAGAGGCCGTGATCCCATGAAAGGTGGCAACCACATGGGCCCCTGCGTGTAAGCAGGGCAGTGGTCCCACTCGTCCTCATCGTCGGCAGGTGCGAGTGAACGGGCAGCGGCCAGATGGACACCACCGCCTCGATCGAGACCGCCGGGATGCACAGAGGGGTGTGAAACATCGCTGGGAGGCACATCACGAAAAGGGGCGTAGCCAGGTGAGTCAGGGGAGGGCGGATCCTCGGGCGGCTGATCCTCAGGGGGCGGCAGCCGCAACGTCATGGCGGCTGCATCCTCGGTCGTGGGCGGCTTTTCCGTGGCCGACGCGAGCCGAGGCACTGCCTGCTTCGTCCATGGCGGCGGAACAGGAGGTGCAGCGGCGGCGAAGTCGGGGGCTTTACCGTCCGCGTACGCCTCCTTGCAAATGCGCGGGCAGAGGCCCTTCGTCTCCTGGTGGGCACATGTCACCCCATACAAGCGGAAGCACGTGACGCATGGGAAACCAGTGCCAAACCACTTCTTGAAGAGCATGTCGCCCTCCGCCTTCCACTCACCAACTGGTTCCTCGCGTCGCTCTCGTCGCTTGGACTTGGTGGCATCGAATTTGTAGGCCGCAGCACCACCAGAGGTGGAGGACACAGCCTTCCCCGCAAGCTTGGCGAACGGGGACTCGTCACGAAAAACGGTCCGAAACTCGAGCTGGAGGGACGAGAAAGTGTGAGTCGCACCAGCTCGCAAGTTGCGTAGCACCACCAGGTACAAGGGGGAAACGTAGCACGAATTCGCCGCGGACGCGGCCAGGATGTGCCAGAGATCTCGAACTCGCTCTCGGTCAGTGTAGGTCGAGTGCGTGCGGGCGTGCTTGTCCATGAGCTTGCTGATGACGTCCAACTGCGGAGCTGGGTCCTTCTTCTCGTCGATGATGATAGCGCGCAACCTCGTCCAGAAGCGCTCAGTGTCGGGGTCAGGGATGCCCTCCACGAAAAAACGCAAGCGCTGGAGAGCACAGCGGCCATCGCCAGGGTGCACCTTGGCCGACTCGTTGTACAAACGCAGAGCCGAGCCGCGGAGAAAAACGGGCAAAATGGTGAAGATGAGCTAGTTGAGGACCATGTGGTAGGCCTCGCACTCGTTGTCTAGGTCGAGGAGCATGTCGAACTCGTAGTGCGAAATGGGCCCCAAGACCAGGGTAGAAGTCTTACCGTGGCGGGCCGGCCCGGGGCCGCAGTAGCTCGCTCCGGGCCGAAAGCGGGCCGACGGGGCTTTCACCCCCGGGCCGCACAAAAATATGAGCCGGCCAAACTTTGGCCAAAAATATAGGCATTTAATGCCTCTTTTTATCAAACCCCCATACTTAATTTCAAAATTTCGCGCCTGCGGCGGGCATTTTTCTTCCTTGACCGTTTTGGCCGAAAGCGGGCCAGCGGATATATAGTTTACGGGCCGTAAAGAATTTGGGAAGACTTCTACCCTGCCCAAGACGTGGTGAATGCTGCTGAGTAAAATAGCAAAGTCAGTCTCAGCGTCCGAAGTGTCCAGAGTGATACCAACGTTCTTCTTGAATTCGTGGGGAGCCATGAGCTCCTTGAGCTTCCCTTTTTGGCCTCCCTGCTCCGTGTTGCTCAGCATGTGCTGGGTACACGCCACCATACCTTCGTGGGCGGCGGAGTTCTCCCCTTGGCCCGACCGACCGGCCGCCAGGCTGGTGAACTGCGAATACATGTTGAACATGAGCGCCATATGGGCGCCCTGTCTGTTCAACTGTTCGTTCGCCAGGTCGGCGTTGCAGGCGAACGCCTGCTTGAGGTCGGACGTGTGTCTCTCGTCCTTCTCCCCCAGCAGCGCGGTGAAATGCTCAGCCGCCATCCGCCGGCCTCGCTCCTCCGCGGACTCGGCCGTCAGTTGGAGCCGCTCCTTCCCCTGCTGCTCCAACTGACGGCGAACCTCCTCGCACACCTTCGCCTCCTTTTGCCGCTCGGCCTCCGCCAACTCCGCCCGGAGCTCCTTCTCCTTCAAGAGCACGGCCTGCTTCACCTGCTCCTCCGTGGCCCCCCGAGCTGGAGTGGCTCCCCCGATCGCCCTCTCCAAACTCCGCGCCTTCTCCTCCGCATGCTTCACCTACTCGTTACTCGCCGAGATGAGGTCCAGGAAAAAAGGTTGACAAAACACAGTGGAGGAGGGGGGCGAGCGCCGAAAACCCTAAACCCTGAGAAGATGTGTGTGTGCATACATAACGCCGTACACACTACAGGTCCACAGGATATAGCTATTTCAAGCCCTAAACCCTAATGAGATGTGCACGGATGAAGAGAAGTCTCGAAGGTTGTGATTCGGTGCTTGACCTAACAAACCCTAAATATGCGAAGTAACGGAGGAGTCCCTTAAACAAACCACCTGATGCATAGGAGCAACGAGTTCCCTTTCACACAGTGCGCCACAGGACTTATACTCAAACACGCGGAGAGGTTAAAATTGTATGAAACTATTACAAATTGGAGTTTGAAGGTTCTCTAGAGCACTGATCAAATAAACTGCACCTACAAGCTCTTGCGTCTAGCTGTCCTTCGACACCTACAGGCTCTTTGCGCTGGTGGCTACGGCATATCAGTCTTCTCTGTAATGCGCACGGTGGTGGGTCTCGAAGTAGCGCATCATGGCCGCCTTCAGCGGCCCGTCGGCCTCCTGGTTGATTCGTTCGAGGACCTGTCTGGCCACGACGGAGGCCCAGTGAGCTTTGTGTACATCCTCGCTAACGTAATAGACATCTTGGCCGACTTTGTTGATGTTGGGGTTGAGTTTACCGGAGTAAAAACCAGTATAGGAGTTAATACATAGACATGGACTTCCCCTGGGGCGTTCGTGTGAATTCATCCTGGCCCTACTCTGGGCTATCTCAACGAGTATAAATACCACACTGATAATACTATCTCAACGAGTATAAATACCACACTAATAATACTATCGCACGTATATCATCCGAGAAATAATACCGTTTGGCCAGCCCAAATAACAGTGTTACCGGGTTTAGCGAGTATTGATTCATTATGAGTATTCTGTTCATGCCAAAACGTCCTCGCGGTGAAGAAGGCGACACGAAGGGCGACGGGTCACCAGGCACGCAAGTTGCTAAAATTGATCATGGATCTCTGTATATGATTGCAGTCGGTATCTTTGCGGTGTCTCGTTGATTTTCAAGTATTGGATCTACTAAAATCTGAAGTGTACTACTAAGCTCTTCGCCATTATGGTTGCCTTGGAGTGTGAAGTTGAATGTGTTCTCCTCTCTCTCTGCGTGAGTTATATTGCGTGTGTCATCGAGGAGTGTATACTTCCATAATGAGAAATCATTACAAAGTGAATCAAGGAACTTGATATCGGTCAATTTTATAATTCTCTCTGATTTTTCTGGATCCGATAAAGGAGTCCTTGGTACTGAATCATGAATTGTATTCGCCATCGACATCGCGGACTTTACCCGAGCGCTTCGCGAGACCGAGCGCTATCCGAATACCCCCGCCGATACGCCGTGTATATATATACTGCAATCATGCCTGTTTACCGTTACTCTAAATAAAACCTGCAGAAACGTACCCGAAAATATACATTAGACGTTGATGTGATAGATATCATTCTTAATAAAGCTTTATCGTATCCTCAGCTTGATAAATTTTAAGCATTAATTTAATTTTCTCTTCTGGATCTGCCAATTTCATATTTAAAATCTTATCAACCAAGCTTACTCTGAATTCGCCGTGCTTCTCTTTGCTTTCACCTACAAGTTTGCCGAATTCTCTCATATATAAGGTCACATACCAAGTGTATAACAAGACAATCTGATACACATTCTCCGCATTTATAGTATCGCATACATACGCGTCCAGGTTAATAAACGTTTGACTATCCTTGATAATATAATTCAAAAGTTGGTCTTGATGCAAGACCTTCAGGCATTTTTCAAATTGCTCTATAAACCCATTTGAGCACGCTCGTGACGATGATGGAGCACACTGCGGCGCTCGCCCATGCACGCACGCGACCCTTACTCGAGTGTATGAATGGATAGGTCGATAACACCGCCTTCTCGGATCGTGGTGTGACCATCTCGGAGAGAGAATATCATATACATATATATATATATACAGCCTCCTTTGGAGGAACTATCATTCGTAGACTAACTAACTAACTAACTAACTAACTAACTAGATACCATCCAATAATAAAATTTCTTTTTGTCTAACTATTTGAAATTTGCAACTGTGTCGATAATAACGTTCTCTCATTGGTCCGATTGTGTTATTATACATTTTTTATAATGCATTTTATAATACATTTTCGCCTCATCCAAGCCTCAGACAAGATCTGACGGCTGGGAAGCAACCCGTGAACGATGACCATCGGAGTGTGCATTGGGCCTATTTTTGATCCTTATTGGGATGCGCATTTGACCCTCAGCATAACCTCCAAAACACTCCAGTCAAGATTAGGGCATCGTCCACAATATTTAATTTATTACAATCCATATTTAACAAGACCGTTACGAAAACAAGAGATTGGAGACGGGGTTGTGCGTCACGACCCAAAAAGGGCCACCACGGCCAACTTCGTCGCGCAAATCCTCATCCAGAGCGGAATCGTGCGGTTGTTCCTCATCGTCCGAATCGTTGAAGAAATCCACATCTTCCCGATTTACGAACTCGGGGAAGTCTGCCTCGAACGCGCACGCTTTGACGCCGAGATTCGCAATTTTTTCGAGATAACGCTGACGAGATGTCAAGTTTTTGCGCTCTTCTTCGAAGGCGTGAGCCCCGCTTCGGTTGACCAGGAGCGCTCTCCGTACGTCCCTCAGCTTGATCAAACCGTCGAGCGCCAACGAATCCGCAATTGTTGGCGCGCTACCCGAAGCATGCGTTCCATCACCCCCGTGGGTCTCGCGCCCGCTCCAAAAAGTTCTCCAAGAGTCCGGTGACCATGTAACTGCAAGAAATGCATCCACCTTGCATTCTTTACCATGACTTTGGATTGGAGACCCAGGAAGTCATTGAGAGTGCAGTTCTCTCCGGTGTGCCAATGTGGGTTAGCCTCAATCCTCTTACCGCTGCGCCTGAGGCCTTCACCTGCCTCCCTGAGATATTCTGGATATCCTGCACACTTTTTAACCGATGGCATAGGGTTTCTTTTATCCTTGATATCCCCTCGGAGCAGGTTCCAACCTGTTTTAGCCCGGAGCTCTTTAATTGTGTCAACCGTTGTATAATAGCAGTATTTGCTTGGCGATTGTAATGATTGGAGTAGATTGTCTAATTTCGCTGTGAAATACAGTGCCTCGATGTTGTCTATCCCGAACCCCAGACCCGACGAGGTATTGAACACAGCCGCCCTTGGAGTGTTGAGCATGCAATTCAACTTTCTCTGTATAACCTTCCATAATTCCTGGGACATCCCTGCTAGGGTCATGGCTTCCTCAGTGCTTGTAGCCATCCCAGGTGTGCTCCTTGCCATCCAGTTTGCCGCAAAGTAATAACTAAAAATGCTCAGCACGTCAGAATTAATGATCTTGGTGACCTCCATTTGGCGAAAAGAACTATTATGTAGCCTTCCTAATGCCATAGAGAACTTTTTGTAAACTTTCATGTTATGGTGCCTCCATGCTTCCGACGGCATGAGATGTCCATCCCCCACCACTACCAGATATCCCAAGTATTCCAGGGGGACATTGTTAGGTCTATGTGGAATGAGACATGATTCCCCAGTGTGGTCACGGATGCGGATAACCGGAGGGATCTCTTGGCCAGGAGTGTATGACGTGTAATGGCATTTACCCGGGCTCAAGTGCAAACCTACCGCCGAAGGCTTGCACCGTCTTGTTAAGATCAATTGTTGTCCGTCCTGCGACCTCTCGTTGTTCGTAGTCCTTCCATGTCGATATGTTGTCCGAGGTGTTCCATCTTCTCCAAAGCACAATCATCCTCATCACCCAAATCCCGCATAGTTGTCCTTCGTATTGGTGCCTTATCCCCATTCTCTCCATCCTACATCTTCTGACTTCCGATCCAGATGTGATCCATCCTGCTACTGCTTCCCATATGCTATCCCCCCCTTTGACCGTCTCCTGGTCTCCTTCTGCGGGGTCGTAAATATATACCGAAGTACTTCCCTCTTGTGTCCGGGCAACCATTATCAGCCACCAATGTTTGTCGTCGCAAACGGGTATCACCCAGTGTCCAGGGTCGTCACGGGCTGAGCTGTCCCCTATTCTGAACTTCAGTGTCGATCTTACAGAATTTGAGTGGATGCTGCCGTGGGAAGTCGAGCCCATAATGGCCTTTACCACCCTATTCATTACAGCGTCATCTACCTGTCCATTTCTGTCCGTCTCCCCACTGGCCGAGCCACCTGAAATTCCTAGCGGAGGAGAAATCGCATCATCGCTACCTAACCATTGTGACATCTGTAGGAATATCTTGTTTATCATATTTAGCCGGTGTGTCCGCCCACCCAAGACTCTGGGTGTTGCCTGGTACCACCCATCCCTGTGACGGGATGCATATCGGTTATGATGGTTGCCCTTGACACGAAGTGAGGTGATCTTATTTTTAAGTATGATGGGTCGTTTATAGTACCACCCTCTGCAAACACACCTCCAAAACGAACTCGGTCTCTTATGTGCCGAATATACTATTGATCGTGGCCCGGGTATCCCGTGTCTTGGCATCCCCCCACGGAGCCTCCTATCCCAGAATGTCATGACGTGTGCGATCATAACAAACACTCCTATTTCAAAGTGGATGAGAGGGTATGTATCTTGGAGGTCCGTGACCTGTCGCCACAACCTTCTCTCAACAGAGTGTCGGTTTGTGCCGTCTATCATACTAAGCAAATGCTCCCTTATAGTTATCCCAGAGCATGGTGATCAACATAAAATAATTCACTATATATATATATATGTGCGCGGAGCTACCACGAGCTGAGTATATATGTATTATATCACTCTAAACACACCACCACATCGAGGACAACAAATGTATCTCATTGGAATGCATGTGCTCGGAGCTGCCACAGGCTGAGTATATATGTATCTCATCGAAATGCATGTGCGCGGAGCTGCCACAGGCTGAGTACATATGTATCTCATCGGAATGCATGAGCTGCCAAAGGCTGAGTATTTATGTATCTCATGGGAAAGCATGTGTGCGGAGCTGCCCCAGGCTGAGTACATATGTATCTCATCGGAATGCATGAGCTGTCACAGGCTGAGTATATATGTATCTCAGCGGAATGCATGTGCGCGGGGCTGCCACAGGCTGAATATATATGTATCTCATCGGAATGCATCAGCTGCCACGTTCTAAGTATATATGTATCTCATCGGAATGCGTGTGCGCGGAGCTGCCACGGGCTGAGAATATATGTATCTCATCGGAATGCGTGTGCGCGGAGCCGCCACAGGCTGAGTATATATGTATCTCATTTGAATGCATGAGTTGTCACGAGCTGAGTATATATGTATCTCATGGAAATGCATGTGCGCGGAGCTGCCACAGGCTGAGTATATGTGTGTTTCGTCGAAATGCATGTGCGCGGGGGTGCCACAGGCTGGGTATATATGTATCTCATCAGAATGAATGTGCGCGGAGCTGCCACAAGCTGAGTATAT
>LGRX02032369.1:0-14472 GCA_001247695.2 Cymbomonas tetramitiformis | reverse complement strand
CCCGTGTGTCAATGCGCAGACTGTCACGCCCCCCCCGGCGTGGCTCGGGCACTCGTGGTCAATGCGCAGACTGTCATGCCCCCCCGGCGTGGCTCGGGCACTCGTGGGTCGCTGGGTCGCAGGACGCGGGTTTTGCTGCACCACAGCCATTTCGCCGGACCCCTGCGCCCATCTGCGCACCAGCGTACCGCCCGTTCCCCTCGGCAAGCAGCGCAGCGCACACACCTTGCGGCCGCAGCCTTTGCATCCCAGTAGGGTGCTACACCCTGCATCGGAGGACAAGGGAGATGGCTAAGGCCGATCAACGTGAAGAGGAACGCGGCGCGCGGGGGGCTTCTCACCACAAGGTATTGGACATACGTCGTTGCCCTGGAGTTATCCAAGTTGATGTCGAATATGACCGGATAGCCTTGCTCCCACGAACCATCCGGCAACCTCAGCAAATGCTGGCCCGCCCCCTCTGCACTCACATCTCCCTCTCCTCCCGCGGTTCACGCAGTCCCTCCCTCCCCTTACCCCCTCCCCTCGTCTCCCACCATACACAGCCCCATCCTCGCGCACCAGCCCCCCCACCAGTGCGTGCCTGACATGCAACTCCTCCGCGCCCCAAATATATTCCCTGCCCGGGAGTGCCGCACCAGCATCTCATTGTATTCCCTGCCCGAGAGTGCACTTCCAGCATCTAAATGTATTCCCTACCGAGAGTGCCGCACCGGCATCTCAATGTATTCCCTGCCCGAGAGTGCCGCGAGCATCTAAATGTATTCCCTGCCCGAGAGTGCTGCACCAGCATCTCAATGTATTCCCTGCCCGAGTGCCCCCTTACGAGCATCTAAATGCTTCCCCTGCCCGAGAGTGCTGCACCGGCATCTCAATGTATTCCCTGCCCGAGAGTGCCGCACCAGCATCTAAATGTTTTCTCTGCCCGAGAGTGCCGCACCAGCATCTAAATGTTTTCCCTGCCCGAGTGCCGCACCAGCATCTCAATGTATTCCCTGCCCGAGAGTGCCGCACCAGCGTCTAAATGTATTCCCTGCCCGAGAGTGCCGCACCAGCGACTCAATGTATTCCCTGCCCGAGAGTGCCGCACCAGCATCTAAATGTGTTTCCGCCCGAAGTGCCGCACCCAGCATCTCAATGTATTCCCTACCCACGAGAGTGCCGCACCAGCGTCTCTGGCTAATGTATTCCCTGCCCGAGAGTGCCGCACCAGCATCTAAATGTTTCTCTGCCCGAGAGTGCCGCACCAGCATCTAAATGTATTCCCTGCCCGAGAGTGCCGCACCAGCATCTCAATGTATTCCCTGCCCGAGAGTGCCGCACCAGCATCTAATGTATTCCTGCCCGAGAGTGCCGCACCAGCATCTCCAATGTATTCCTACCCGAGAGTGCCGCACCAGCATCTAAATGTTTTCCCTGCCCGAGAGTGCCGCACCAGCATCTCAATGTATTCCCTGCCCGAGAGTTTTGGAATTCAGAGTCGGGTTATCTGCAACAAGCGAGCGTAAACTTTCATTCTCAAAAGATATAGCAGTTCGCAGCTTGAAACGCCACGAACTTTAGCGCCCAATCATTACTGATTGGGCAGTCTAAGTGAAAGTTCACTAAATAGAGTCTGACGTGCCACTGTCGAGTTCATAACGACTGCAGTGACACGTCTGCGATGGGCCGACGAACTATTACACACTGTGTCTTGCCGATGGTCATCATATGATCCAACGGCCACGATTAGTTCAGCAGATCTACAGATCTAGATCTAAGGGTTTCATAGGGTTTCTTCAGGGTTCCTTCAGGGTTTGAGCATCCTGACTACTGTGCATGGCCTAGACAGTCATGCTTTACATCAAACTGATCAGCAGACACTGCAGATTCCAATACCCCTTCTAAAGGGTGACTGCCTAGTTGTCCTACTGCCAGTTCTTGGGAATGGTGCCCCTTCAGTCAGCAATGCCCAGTTCTTGGGATGGCGCCCCTCCAGCTCCAGTTTATGGGGATGGTGCCCCCTTCAGTCTTCAGTTCCAGTGATATGGGGATGGTGCCCCTTCAGCTCCAGTTTGTGGGGATGGTGCCCCTTCAATCTTCATTTGATCATCACGGGGTAGGTTGTCAAGATATCCACTCGTAGTCCAGGATAAAGCTCAGGATGTCCAGATAGTCCAACCTGACAAGCCTCGGGATCATCATCCTCATGCGAGTCGGAGCCCGAGTCCAGATCGGGGATGGAGTCATCAAAGTTGTCACCAAAGTGGTCACCATCATCATCCTCGGTGAACACCTTCATAGAGTCGAAGATGTGCTTGGTGGCGCCACAATCCAGAACAGCGCTCTTGCCCATAGTGGAGCGGGGCGCAACCCGCAGGTCAGGATCCACCACCCCTCCGGCCACCTTAGCACAGCGAGCAGCAGCATCAGTAGGCACCGCCAACACTCTGTCCAGCACAGAATAGTTGTTGGAGAGGGCGAGTCCAGAGGATGGAGGGTCCACCAAGGCAGATCTACCAGAGTTATTCCCAAAGACCAGGTGGAACGGAGTCACGGGGACATCAGAGAAGTCAGAAGTCACTGAAGTCGGGAGAATGTGCTCATTGTTCCAGCGCCATGCAGCCTCACGGAGAGCAAAGAAAGTCTCACCGGTGTCCTCCAGGCCAGAGTGTAAGCCAGATCGCCCACCCTCACCGAGAGCAAATAAAGCTTCACCGGTGTCCTCCAGGCCAGGGTATAAGTCAGATTGTCCACTCTCACGGAGAGCAAATAAAGTCTCACCAGTATCAGAGTGCTTCTCCTCCTCGCCAGCAGTGTGGGATATAACACCCTCAGGCTCGCCCACCTCCGTCAGGACAGAGTAGTAATTGAGTACCGGGAACACAGAGGACAGGGACTCCACAGGTACAGAGCCCCGACCAGATATCCAGGGCTCGCACGGGGTCGAACTGGAAGGCAGCGACCCAAAGATGTTGAGATTACCAGCCTCACCTGACCCTGAGCTGAGGGTAGAGTGTTCACCGTCCAGAAATTCACATAACGAGAACTCCACCAGCTCGGAGTCCTGATACGTTGATAGCTGGCCCAAGGCTGGACAAGAGGTCAGCGAGCCAGAGATGCTATCACAACCAGATTCCAATAGCCCAGAACCGTAGTCACTGGCATATATATCTTCACCAGTCTCGTTCAGACCAGGGTGTAAGTCAGATGTACTAGCCTCCCGAATGGCAAAAAGGACCTCACCAGCCTCTTCCAGTCCAGGATAAAGCTCAGATTTTCCAGCTGCAGCACCAAGATGTTCACCAGGCTTCGGTAAGCTACCATTCTTCTCGTAGTCAGCCACCCTCTTGAGAATCGCCGCCTTGGTAGTCGGCGAAGCCGTCTTGAAGAACGCTTCCCGCTTCTCAACGTTCTTGATGAAACAGTCCTTAGCAGAGTGCCCACGCCTGTGACAGACAGGGCACGGGACTTTGACAGCAACCTCAGATTCAGAATTGTCGCCGGTGTGGTTCACTGCGAGGGCACAGCGCGTCACAGCAGCACGCGGGGCGAGTATGGTGTCGTAGTGAGATGTGACTTGGTCCGACAGCACACTCGCGGTCGGCAGGGTCTCAGACATGAATTTGGCCTTGAGGAGCATATAGTCGGGGTGCAGTCGCACAATAGCCATGGCAGAAAATATGGTCTCAACCGTGTCCATACACAGAGGCTTGCCAGAAGGAGTAACGCGCGCGTTCGCGGAGTACTCGCGTATACGCCGAAGAGTCTCCTTCGACTCCAAAAACGTGGAGAGAGGAGGAGAAAGATTTGAAAGTCGATTGGGTAGCAATAACAGCTTATCCACCTGGTTGATGAAATAGACGACGCTGGTGTTGTGTCGCAATGTGGATAGCTCACGCCAAGCTCCGTGACCGTCAGAATGTTGTTCGTAGCTGCGAACGACAGCGTTCGCAGTGCCAGTGGTAACACGGCAGAGGAAGTCATAAAATAGTTCATTTGCTTCCTCAAGATAGAGTTTATCCTCCCTCACCATGTGGAGCGGAGTAGACGCCGAAAGCAGCAGTGCTAGAGAAGGGTGGCGCAAAGAAGGCTTAATTCTCGCACAAAACTCGTCCCAAATTCCTTCCTGGTCAGATTCCTTGCCAGAAAAGTACGAGTCCGCGGAAAGCCCCTTGGTCATACGAGAAAGACCAGGTAAAGGACGTCGCCCACCAGCGGGCGACAAAGGGAGATGCTTGTCCTCAGGGACAGGAGCGGCGCTGAGGCCTGGCTGATGAAGGTTGCGCATATCGAAGAGCTGAGCACTCAAACCTTTCACCATATCCTTAAGCGCCGAGATATCCTCCTGCTGGTTACTCAGCATAACATCTCGCGAAGACGACTCGCCAGAATAGGACACTTCATATTCTGGCGCGCCACCAGCAGGTGGCGGTGTCGCAACTTGGCTATAGCTCTTACTCCCTTTGACCATAGTGAATTCTCTTACGCGCAGCGGAAAATTTGCGTGATAAACGAAAATGGATCCTCACTTACAACGTAAGTGGGCCCATAACCTTTTGGAATTCAGAGTCGGGTTATCTGCAACAAGCGAGCGTAAACTTTCATTCTCAAAAGATATAGCAGTTCGCAGCTTGAAACGCCACGAACTTTAGCGCCCAATCATTACTGATTGGGCAGTCTAAGTGAAAGTTCACTAAATAGAGTCTGACGTGCCACTGTCGAGTTCATAACGACTGCAGTGACACGTCTGCGATGGGCCGACGAACTATTACACACTGTGTCTTGCCGATGGTCATCATATGATCCAACGGCCACGATTAGTTCAGCAGATCTAGATCTAGATCTAAGGGTTTCATAGGGTTTCTTCAGGGTTCCTTCAGGGTTTGAGCATCCTGACTACTGTGCAAGGCCTAGACAGTCATGCTTTACATCAAACTGATCAGCAGACACTGCAGATTCCAACAGAGAGTGCCGCACCAGCATCTAAATGTATTCCCTGCCCGAGAGTGCCGCACCAGCATCTCAATGTATTCCCTGCCCGAGAGTGCCGCACCAGCATCTAAATGTTTTCTGCCTGAGAGTGCCGCACCAGCATCTAAATGCATTCCCTGCCTGAGGGTGCCGCACCAGCATCTCCCCGCCCGAGAGTGCCGCACCGCCGTCTCAATGTATTCCCTACCCAAGAGTGCCGCACCAGCGTCTAAATGTATTCCCTGCCCGAGAATGCCGCACCAGCATCTAAATGTGTTCCCCGCCCGAGAGTGCCGCACCAGCATCTAAACCGGCAAGGTCGTACGAGAAGAAGCCGGGAGGAATGCCGTATCGAGCATAGGCCATCTCTTCAGTCTGGCGGTCCCCCCACAGCGGCCCCTTGCGTGAGGCCAGTCGCGGGCCTCGAGGCGCTCGCCTGCTGCTCGTATCCACACTCTGGACATGATCACTGCCAGCTAAGGCAACTGCACACCAATCAAATCGACACCCAGCAACCCTGGCAGGGGCGGTTTCTTTGCATTTTTTGCGGCAACAGCACAATTGTGTACCTTCAGGCATTGTGGCGGCCCTTCATGACGATGCAAACGCAGAGCCCGAGGTCCTGGTGCTCCTCCTGGCCTCGGCTAGCTGGCAAGAGGGGCGTGCTGCAAAGGGAATGCCAAGCGTGTGCTCAGCGCGCGGAGGGGCGCACCGTGTAGTAGTCCGAAGCCTTGTACGAGGCGTCATACAAGCTGGAGGTCGACAGAAAATAGGCGTCATCCCCAAATGGGTCATTGCTTTTTTGGGCTGTCCCACAATCAGCAGCCACACCCACACGATACTGCCATCACATGTCATGGCAGGCGGTGCATGACCCCACGCCACGTGCCATCACATGCAGCGAGCTGTGACCATGACAGTGACCAGGGAAGTGATGAACATGACAGTGAACATGACAGTGACCATAACAGTGACCAGGGAAGTGATGAACATGACAGTGACCAGAAGTGATGAACATGACAAAGGAACATGACAAAGGAACATGGCAGTGATGAACTTGACAGTGAAATGACAAAGGAACATGACAGTGATGAACATGACAAAGGAACATGGCAGTGATGAACATGGCAGTGAACATGGCAGTGATGAACATGGCAGTGATGAACATGGCAGTGATGAACATGGCGTTGATGAACATGGCAGTGATGAACATGGCAGTGATGAACATGGCAGCGATGAACATGGCAGTGATGAACATGGTGCTGATGAACATGGCGCTGATGAACATGGCAGTGATGAACATGACAGTGATGAACATGGCAGTGATGAACATGGCAGTGAACATGGCGTTGATGAACATGGCAGTGATGAACATGACGCTGAACATGACAGTGAGTGTTACGGCAGTGGATGAAATGGCAGTGATGAACATGACAGTGAACATGGCAGTGATGAACAAGACAGTGAACATGACAGTGATGAACATGTCAGTGATGAACATGGCAGTGATGAAAATAACAGTGCTGAACATGACAGTGCTGAACATGACAGTAAACATGACAGTGAACGTGGCAGTGATGAACATGGCAGTGATGAACATCTCAGTGATGAACATGACAGTGAACATGACAGTGATGAGCATGAATGCTGAACATGGCAAAGATGAGCATGACAGTGAATGGGCGGTGGGCGTTGATAAACATGACAAGAACATGACAAAGATGAACATGGCGAAAGATGAAAATGACAAAGTGATGAACATGACGCGTTAAGCCGAACATGATGCTGAAATATGCCAGTGAACGGAAGACAAATGCATATAAAGATGAACATCTCAGTGATGAACATGACAGTGAACATGGCGCTGATGAGCATGACAGTGAACATGGCAGTGATGAGCATGACAGTGAATATGGCAGTGATAAACATGACAGTGAACATGGCAGTGATGAACATGACAAAGTTGAACATGGCAGTGATGAAACATGATAAATAACATTTATGGGAAAGATGAACATGACAGTGAACATGGCGTGCTGATGAACATGGCAGTGATGAACATGACAAAGAACGTGGCAGTGATAAACATGACAGTGAACATGGCAGTGATGAACATGACAGTGAACATGACAGTGATGAACATGACAGTGCACATGACAGTGATGAACATGGCAGTGATGAACATGGCAGTGATGAAAATGGCAGTGAAAATGGCAGGAAGATGAATAGACAATTATTATTTGGAAAATAATAATTTGAGTTATTGTAGAAGCAATGCGCGCGAACCCTAAGCGTAGGGTCGCCAGGCCCGTCTGCCAGATCGATGCCACACTGGTGTCTGTGGCATCGGGACGGGGGAGTCACCGATCACCGTGATCGGTGACACGTGACACGTCTGGGCTTGACACGAGAAGTTAGTTGTTAACAACTTTCTCAGGGTGTGTCAAGCAGTTTTTCGGAATCTCAGCCTCAGGAGCAACGCTCCATCTCTGTTCTTCCTTTCTTTTGATTCCGAAAACGTATTCGCAAAAATTCTTAGATATCGGGCAGCGGATATCATATATTTTTCGCTCTGTTTACGCGCGGACGTCTAGACGGTTGAAAGCTGGGCCGAGAAGAGCGTACGAAACAACCCGCAGAGAGAGATGCGGGAACGCAGACCGACATTGCAGGAGTGCACGCGTCTTTGGAGGATCGCACTGACAAGAGGGACTGGTCGCACCCAGTTCTTCGTTCCCTGCAAGTGCAAGTTCAACTTTCCGTGCTGGGATCCGCGTCATCCGTACGACGGCTACATCTTCCGTACGCACGGGTACCAGTGATCAAGATGGAGGTGCCAGAGGCGGTTTCTTCTTTTTCCGTGCTTTGTGTGCTGGGAGCGTGAAGTAGTTTCTCACGCTGAGTGGCGGACTTGGGGACCGATCTTGAACCCGCTGCGCCGTCCGCGCCGGCCGGCGGAAGTTTTTCCTTCGCGGCCGGGATTCTCGGCGGGGAAGCACGAAGTTCCGCACGAGGAGTGACCGTCGGAGCGAGCAGCGCGGGACAATTATTTCTTGTTGCAGACTGGAATTTATTTTTCGCTAGTTGGCGGAGCAGCCATTGCGGGTTGTCTTCTACCCCTTCTACTGGAGTTCGGCGGTGCTGGCGGCAGCGATCTACTCTGGGCGCTTAGTTACGGGAAAGTTCTGCTTTGCGCGGTGGAGGCTCTTCTTTCCGCGGCCGACGGCGGGGGGACGGCGGTAGGGCACCAGACACGCGGAGTTCGGCTGCGTCCTGCGACCGGATCTCTGCGAGCGCGCTGCTCGAGCTGCCTGGACACCAGCTTCGCGGGTGCTTTGGGGATCCGCCTTAATTTTCGGAGATCGGAATATTCTGCAGGGAGCAGAATACGCTGCGGTGGCCTGGGGAAGGCTTCTGATGGCTCGGGTTTGTTTTCGGGCAAGGGTGCGAGCCGGGCGGCAATTGAGAGCGACGCAGCTCACGGAGTTGCAGCACAGCACACGCGCGCCGGGGCAGCGGGCACGAGGTGTGCAGCAGGACGGCTACGAGGCTTCGCAGAGCGCGTGCGGCCGGCGTCATGAGATGCAGTTGAGGTACATGGCAGGATCGGAGTAGCCGCAGCGGGGGTGGGGAGCGGAGCTGGCTGAGGAGCACGGCTTCGGTTGCGGCACGGCCGCGCAGGCGGGGCTGAGGCCGCTGGAGAGGGTGTGCCTCGGTCCCGGTGGTGCGGGCGGGATCCGTGTGCGCGGGGGGAGCTTCCAACAGAGGTGGGGCTTGGTACTCGACACCGGTACGAATACGTCAAGCTGATGGAGGACAGGTAGCGGCCTACGTGGTCGCGCTGGTGCTGGGGGTGCGGTCGAGGAACTTCTGCGTGGTGGATGTCGACGCCTCCAGCAGGAGCAACAGGGCGTTTTTCTTCCCTTGACTGCTGTGGACTCCCTAATGCGTGAACTGTCCCGAGACATTGAGGGGAAGCCAGCTGCGTGATGATCAGTGTTTGCATGTTTTTCTTGTTCATTGCTGACGTCTCTGGGGAGAGTGTGCCAGCCGTGGGATTTGTGTCACTCATGGGAAGTGAACTGGCAGGGTGTTGTGTACGGATCACGTGTTGTGCAGTGGCAGTAGGCTTGCGCCGTTGTTGGGGTGCGCGCATTTTTGTGACGACTGGCAGAGGCGAGAGCTGCACTGGGGATGTGCGCCTGTTTTTCGGCGATTGGCACCAACTCGGCGGTATGTACCAGTGGTGTCGATGGGACGTGCGTCGCCGTCCTGATGTGCACCAGCGAGCGGAGGTAGCACTTGCCATGAGAGGCGCAACGACTTTTGAGCATGAACCGGGCTGATCCGGTTGAAGAGCGTGGACGAGCGACGGAGCATGCACCGGCTGTGGTGTGGGCGCCGGCAGCGAGTTTGCGCCTGCCAGGGGAGGAGCAGTGGCGTTGGATGTGCGCCGGTGGAGCGTTGTGCGGCAGTTGTGAGAGCCGATGGGACGTGCGTCACCGTCCGGATGTGCACCAGCGAGCGGAGGTAGCACTTGCCATGAGAGGCGCAACGACTTTTGAGCATGAACCGAGCTGATCCGGTTGAAGAGCGTGGACGAGCGACGGGGCATGCACCGGTTGTGGTGTGGGCGCCGGCAGCGAGTTTGCGCCTGCCAGGGGAGGGGCAGTGGCGTTGGATGTGCGCCGGTGGAGCGTCGTGCGGCAGTGTGAGAAGTAAGCCTGTTGGGGGGGGCGCATCAGTTGTGTGGAAGGGCCGGCTGTGGGAGCGCCCCCCTTCTTTGCGCTTCATGCGCCATCTGAGAGGAGGACGGCGGTTGCGAGGCCTGCACTAGCGGGGGAGTGAGCACGGGTTGTTTTTTGCTAGTGCGCGGGGTGTGGGATGCGCAACGGCTTGGTTGCGCAAGTTGCGGGGGGCGCAGCGGTCGCACCTTTTGCGCCGATCATGGGACCTGCGCCGCCGGCGCGAGGTGCACCAGCGGGCAGAAGCTGCGCCTGCCATGCGGGGTGCGCAACGGCTTGGTTGCGCAAGTTGCGGGGGGCGCAGCGGTCGCACCTTTTGCGCCGATCATGGGACCTGCGCCGCCGGCGCGAGGTGCACCAGCGGGCAGAAGCTGCGCCTGCCATGCGGGGCGCACCTGCTTCGGAGTGTGAACCGGGCTGCGCCAGTTTTGGGTTGTGCACTAGTGATGGGGAGCCGGCTGTGATGGGGACGCCGGCAGCGAGTTTTTGCACCTGTCGTGAGAGATGCACTGGCTTTGGGATGCGCGCCAGTCGGGATTTGTGCGTCGCCCGGGAGGAGTGCTCCTGTTGGGGAGCCCACGTCGGATGTGGGGAGAGGCACTGGTCGTGATTGCACTGGTTGTGGGATGGGCACCCCCTGGGAATGGTGCATTTGCCGTGGGGCGTGTAACCGTCGGGGGCGATGGACTGGCTGCGGGGTGTGCGCCTGCTGGGAGTGGTACACTGGCTGTGGGATGGGCACCCGCCAGGAGTGGTGCACTGGTTGTAGGATGGGCACCCGCCGGGAGCGGGGCACTGGTGGTGGGACGGGCACCAGTTGGGGATGGTGCATTTGCCGTGGGGCATGTACCCGCTGGGGACGATGGACTAGCTGCGGGGCTTGCGCCTGCTGGGAGTGGTGCATCTGCTGTGGGATGGGCACCCGCGGGGAATGGTACATTTGCTGTGCGGGGAGAGCACCTGTTGGGGAGCGGTGCACTTGCAGTGGGATGTGCACATGTGGGGGGCGCTGCACTTGCTGTGGGGCGGGCCACTGCTGGGGGCGGTGTGCCGGTCGGGAGATGTTCACCTGTTGGGAGGTAGCGCTCGTTGGGGGATGGGCGGCCGCAGGGAGCGGTGTGTTTGTTGAGCAGTGCGCACCCGGGAGTGGGGGAGGGCGCGTACCTGCTGTTGCTTGCATGGGCACGGTGAGATGGGAGACCGGGCTGCGGGAAGTGTTGGCAGCTCCACAGTTGATGTTGGGGACTGTGCCAGAGCAAGTTACTCCGGGTGGGCCTAGCTCAGGCAGTGACTCTTAGGCGTGCACACGGAACCACTGTGGGGGGGAGGAGTGAACCTCCACAGCGGCTTCTGGGGGCCAGTTACACGTGAACCTGGTAGCGCACGGCGCCTAGCTCCAGACAGCAGTTACACGTGAACCTGCTAGGGCTGGCCCAGAAGCCTCGTGCACCGGGTAGAGCCCTGTTGTGGGACGGGCACCTGCCGGGAGTGGCGGGCTCGCGGGAGAGTGTGCACCTGCCGTTGTTGTGCTGGTGCACAGGAGGGATGTGAAGCCGGGCTGAAGGGGGTAGTCGGCAGCTTCACACTTCGCCTTTGGGGAGCCGGGATTGCTCCGGGTGGGGGCCTGGATCAGGCGGTGACTCTTGGGCGTGCACATGGAGCCGCTGTGCGGGGGAAGGGTGAACCTCCACAACGGCTTCTGGGGGGCCTGTTACACGTGAACCTGGTAGCGCGTGGCGCCTAGCTCCTGACAGCAGTTACACGTGAACCTGCTAGGGCTAGCCTAGGAGCCTCGTGCACCGGGCAGAGCCCTGTTGGGGACGGGCACCCGCCGGGAGTAGCGGGATCATGGGGGGGTGTGCACCTGCCGTTGTTGTGCTGGTGCACAGGAGGGATGTGAAGCCGGGCTGAAGCGGGTAGTAGGCAGCTTCGCATCTCGCCTTTGGGGAGCCGGGATTGCTCCGGTTGGGGGCCTAGCTCAGGCAGTGGCCCTTAGGCGTGCACACGGAACCACTGTGGGGGGAGGGGTGAACCTCCACGGCGGCTTCTGGGGACCAGTTACACGTGAACCTGGTAGCGCATGGCGCCTAGCTCGGGACAACAGTTACGCGTGAACCTGCTAGAGCTAGCCTTGAAGCCTCGTGCACCGGGCAGAGCCCTGTTGTGGGACGGGCACCCGCCGGGAGCGGCGGGCTCATGGGAGAGTGTGCACCCGCCGTTGTTGTGCTGGTGCACAGGAGGGATGTGAAGCCGGGCTGAAGGGGGTAGTAGGCAGCTTCACACTTCGCCTTTGGGGAGCCGGGATTGCTCCGGGTGGGCCTAGCTCAGGCAGTGACTCTTAGGCACGCACGCAGAGCCACTGTGGGGGGGGAGTGGTGTACCTCCACAACGGCTTCTGGGGACCAGTTACACGTGAACCTGGTAGCGCATGATGCCTAGCTCCTGACAGTAGTTACACGTGAGCCTGCTAGGGTTAGCCCAGAAGCCTCGTGCACCTGGCAGAGCCCAGTTGTGGGACGGGCACCCGCCGGGAGTAGCGGGCTCATGGGAGAGTGTGTTCCCGCCGTGGTTGTGCTCGTGCACAGGAGGGATGTGAAGCCGGGCTGAAGGGGGTAGTCAGCAGCTTCACACTTCGCCTTTGGGGAGCCGGGTTTGGCTCCGGGTGGGGGCCTAGCTCGGGCGGTCACTCTTAGGCATGCACGCAGAGCCACTGCGGGGGGGGGAGAGGTGGACCTCCACGGCGGCTTCTGGGGGACCAGTTACACGTGAACCTGGTAGCGTATGGCGCCTAGCTCTAGACAGCAGTTACACGTGGACCTGCTAGGGCTAGCCCAGAAGCCTCGTGCACCGGGCAGAGCCCCGTTGTGGGACGGGCACCCGCTGGGGTGGCGGGCTCATGGGGGTGTGTGCACCTGCCGTTTTTGTGCTGGTGCACAGGAGGGATGTGAAGCACGGCCGCAGGAGTAGGCCGCTTCACACTTCGCCTTTGGGGCCCGAGATGCGAGCAGGTTGTTCCGGAGGAGCATCTTTTTCGGGGGGGCTCTGGTTCAGGCAGAGCCGTGCTGTGGGATGAGCGCCCGCTCGCATAGCGGTGGGCTCGGGGGGGTGTGAGCATCCGTTGTTGCTCTACCTGTGCACAGGAAGGATGCGGGCCAGAGCCGAAGGGGGTAGTAGGCAGCTTCACGGTCGACTTTGGGACCTAGCAGGGACCTGGTTGCTCCGGGGGTGGGCTGGCTCGTGGAATTAGCCCGGAGGCGTCGTGCATTGGGTCGGAGCACTAGCGGTGGTAAGCGCGCCCTTTGGGGGCGGCGCACGTGCTGGGGGTGCACACGTCTTGAGGGGGTAGTGCATCGGGGCACGTGGGGGGCGACCGCTGAGGGCGGTGCACTTGTTGTGGGGCGGGCACCTGGTGGTGCACGGACTGTCCGCTGTTGCACTAGTTGGAGATGACCCGGGCCGAGGAGCAGCAGCTCATCCTTCCGGCCACGTTCGTTGAGACGGCGGAGGCATCAGACTAAGGTCATGGCCTCACACATTCCTTGTTTCCCTCCCCTTCACATGTGGCTTTGGGTGCCTGTTAGGTCTGTCAGGTGAGCGGCTGCTTTGCAGATTGGGCGGCAGAGTCTCAGATGAGCGCACGATTCCCATGGGGAACCTGTGAGGCCGTTTCCTCACAGCAGCTTCGAAGAACCAGCCGTTTCTGGTTGCGCATGGCGCCTGGTGTTCCATTCCGTACAGCAGCTGGATACCTGCTAGGAACCTGCTTAGAAGCTTCGTGCTTGGGATCACTGAGACCTTGCTCCACCTGACAGAGAGGGAGACAGACACTCATGCCACATGCCGAGAGACCGAATAGGCCAGACTGGGTGGCAATTAATATATTGCGAATATATGAATCTGCCAAGACCCCTGCTTGCCTTTTGTGACCGGTGCTCTCCGTGGGGGAGGGGGGAGAGTGCATGCTTCGTACAATAATAGACAATTATTATTTGGAAAATAATAATTTGAGTTATTGTAGAAGCAATGCGCGCGAACCCTAAGCGTAGGGGCGCCAGGCCCGTCTGCCAGATCGATGCCACACTGGTGTCTGTGGCATCGGGACGGGGGAGTCACCGATCACCGTGATCGGTGACACGTGACACGTCTGGGCTTGACACGAGAAGTTAGTTGTTAACAACTTTCTCAAGGAGTGTCAAGCAGTTTTTCGGAATCTCAGCCTCAGGAGCAACGCTCCATCTCTGTTCTTCCTTTCTTTTTCCCACCCACCCACTCCTCTAGTTGCAAAGGATGATGCACGGGGGTGTGCTGTTTGGTGGCAGGTGGCGGCAGAGTCTCAGATGAGCGCACGATTCTGTGAGGCCGTTTCCTCACGGAACCTGTGAGGCCGTTTCCTCACAGCAGCTTCGAAGAACCGGCCGTTTCCGGTTGCGCATAGCGCCTAGAGTTCCATTCCGTACAGCAGCTGGTTAACTGCTAGGAACCTGCTTAGAAGCTTCGTGCTTGGGATCACTGAGACCTTGCTCCACCTGACAGAGAGGGAGACAGACACTCATGCCACATGCCGAGAGACCGAATAGGCCAGACTGGGTGGCAATTAATATATTGTGAATATATGAATCTGCCAAGACCCCTGCTTGCCTTTGTGACCGGTGCTCTCTGTGGGGGAGGGAGAGTGCATGCTTCGTACAATAACATGACAGTGATGAACATGGCAGTGATGAACATGGCGGTGATGAACATGGCAGTGATGAACATGACAGTGCTGAACATGACA
>LGRX02032368.1:0-24671 GCA_001247695.2 Cymbomonas tetramitiformis | reverse complement strand
ATACTGGGGGAGTTGCTCCAAGAGCAGTGGACGTGTGGGCTTGAGGGTTGTGTGTTCCTGTATACTGGGGGAACCGGTCAAAGCGAGGGCAGCGGGTGTGCGGGTGCTAGGTTGTGTTCCCGTATACTGGGGAGACGGACAAACCAACAAAATTTTGCCTGACTCAGCATATATTGATGCTCGCCGGTTTAAAAGTACATCCGGTCTTATGGCGTTTCTACAAATCTTGTCCCTCGACGATGAGAGGTACAATGCTTACCACGACTGGCGCAGCAACAAGTTGGCGATGCAGGACCTGCGGGATTATCTTGAAAAGGTGTGCCCATTCCTCGCATCTTACAGTGCAGCACAGCAGGAAATCCAAAGAGCTCTCTGGTTGAAATGTCTGCCATCCTGTTTAGCATGATGGGTGTCATTTAGCATCCACATATCACATCAAGTGTCGTCTTGGAGAACGTCTAGGGGCATCAAGGGTGCCACGGGTCTGTGACAAGCTCTGAACTCCCAGGTTGTGACATTATCCAGAGCGCAACACTCGTCGTTATGAGCCGATCGTGTGGCAGACGTTATCTTACCGGAAGCATGCCGAAAGCTCAGAGTTGCCTGACTGTGAGCAGGCCGTGTGGCGGGCGCTGCCTGACTGTGAGCAGGCCGTGTGGCGGGCGCTGCCTGACTGTGAGCAGCGCATTTCGCTGTTATCTGTGCTGCCAGACACTGCTGAATCGGGGGTGGCCTCACACCTTTCGTGCTGGCTTCTTTGTATGTCTATGAGTTGTCTTGATTTTTACGGGGAGCACTTAGGTGCCCGCATGATTTTAGTTTTTTACCATGGGGTGTGCATGCCTTGTGGTGTGACTGCATTCATGGCATAACCATGGACCAGCGGGTCCCATCTATCGACTGTGAGCCACTGTGGGGCATGCCAGCAGGGTCCGCTTACTCCAATACCCAGAGACCAACAATTGTTGGGCGATGATCGGTCACATCGTATCATCTTTCCATGCTGCCTTGTATCTGGGTTGGGAATATGTATGAGTTGGTGGTATCTTGTCACAGCCCCGCCCTGCTCCTGAATTGCTTCTCACATCCACTGGGATGATGGTGGGCCGGCTTTTGTCGGCTGATCTCATGCCATTCAGTGTATGAATTGTCTCGTGCGCGCGTACTTTGGGTCCTCAGAGAGCTGTTACTTGTGATTTCATGCAGAATGACATGTTTGCCTGGGCAGCTGATTGCCTGTGGCTCCCTGTCTTTTTGTTGTCCGCATCCATTGTGGCCGGCGACACGGAGGCTTTTGTTGATATTCCTGGCCGGGCGCTGCTCCAAGGACGCAGTGGGGGCCCTGCGCAGGCGGCCTGCAGGGGCTAGTGCTGATATTCCTGGCCGGGCGCTGCTCCAAGGACGCAGTGGGGGCCCTGCGCAGGCGGCCTGCAGGGGCTAGTGCTGATATTCCTGGCCGGGCGCTGCTCCAAGGACGCAGTGGGGGCCCTGGGCAGGCGGCCTGCAGGGGCTAGTGCTGATATTCCTGGCCGGGCGCTGCTCCAAGGACGCAGTGGGGGCCCTGGGCAGGCGGCCTGCAGGGGCTAGTGTTGACACGCTGGCGACAGGTGAGCAGGGCTCCACATCATCCGCGGAAGCCATGGTGTATCAGCGGGGTGAAGGGGGTTATCCTTTCTTTCTCACGGATGCGGACGGGCGGCTGGCTACCCAGGGACTATTTTGGTACCCATGCCGCTTGTGTGAATATGTCCGAGAGTTGAAGGAAGCCAAAGAGCGAGACCCTAATATGACCGTGATCAAGTCCAACTATACCGTGCAGGTAGCACCATCCACCGCCCAGATTCAAGGGGGGAGGGGGTGTCACTGTGTTGCAGCCCAGCCCCCCACCTCCTCCCTCTGCTCAGGTATTTGTTGGGGTATGCCTCGCGCAGCTCAGTGCATAGTGTGCGCTCCCTTGCTCTGAGACAGACAGCATACGCTGACTTGTGCCTGCGGACGTGCTTCGGACACTCCACCAGACTTTGAGTTTGCCATGCCGCGGCCCCGCCCAGCTTGTGCATGCATTTTGCTTCTCTACTTAGAGGCTGATGGCCGATGCCCCATCTGCTTCCAGTTGATGGCACGGTTGGGTAACACATTGGTGGGTGTGAACAGCGATCAACCTCCGATCATCTGGTGACAAATATTGAGCAAATGGCTCGCCCAGTACCTAGGATGCCAACGAACCAAGAGGTGCGTGAGGCGAACCATCCAGAGTGGAAGAAGCGAAAGTACGCGCATAGAAAAGAGCCGTTGACACGAAGGGAGCAGATCCATCGAGACATGCTAATCCGGCTCCAGCCAAAATACTCGCGTCTAGATATGCCACAAAAAATCCGCAAGGGATATGAGAAGGAATGAGTATGCTCATAAAGTTGTGGCTCGGAAGTGCTATGGCATCTCCATTGGCGCTCTGCAACTTTTCAAGAATCGTTAGCATACAATAAGGAAGAGCTTTACTGTGCACAGCATGGTATCCCACCCTGCTTGGCTTACATGTGCACTATCATGTCAATCGCACTATTCTTGACTGGATATCAATGGCATATATATATCAGAATTGACACCTGGCTTGTTATGGCAATGGTATTTGCTGATCATATCTGTTCAGTAGTACTTTGCTGAGCATATCTGATAGCAATATGCGCAGGTATCTCTATAGAGGATGAAGTCTTTTTGGATGCTGTTTATATAGTGTACCGCATAGGCATTACTGATTAGAGGCATGCATACGATATAATTTTAACGTATAACTCCTCGTACAAGGGGTTACATGGGGACACTATCGAAATTTTGGCAATGGAGCCGCGGGATAAGAAATTCAGGGTTTGGGCATAACGGTATTATTTTTCACGGTCGCAAAAATCGTGTTTTGCGCCCGGGGTCTTTACAGACCTGCTGGTATGGGTATAAGGAAGCATGCTGGTAGGTTCATGCTGTTCAGTTGTTGTTTAGAAACAAGAACTGAAGCAAATCCGTGCATGGCGTGTGATTTGGCTCGCTCAACCCTCCGAACGCTCGATCGAGCATCCGCTATACCCCACCCGCTCGTGGGATATATCGGATGAGTGCAATCGATGCGCAAGAGTCTCAGCATTCCAAACCTGTACCTACTGTATCAATGCAGTTGGCGAGGCAAAAGTTATCGCTACGAATCTGGTGACGAATCGGCTTTTGCGTGAAAGCACATATCCCGCAACCGGGCGCGAGTTGTCCGCTTGAGTGGATTCTGAAAATGTAAAGAATGCGTCAGCGGATCCTCAGATTGTAGTTGGTACCTACTTAATACCAACAGTCTAAGAAACATTGTTCGATGCATGCGCATGCTTGGTATCGTTGTTTTTTGTGCAATATGCACGGACAAACAGGCAGTGAGACTCGTCCTCCCGCGAGTCCTGCAAAAAGCGAATGAACGCTCACTAACACAACGAACAAAAACTAGAACGGAAAGATTAGAAAAATCGAACGACTGAAAATCGCGATATGCCATCGTGGACCATTTCTGAACCGTTCCCCGATGTATAGCTCCGTTGCATTCAGGAAGGGGGGTTTTCTATCATTTCCCCATATGACCGCTTGTACTCTAGCAAATCCAGCCGAATAACCGCTGTTGGTGGCAGTTGCGGGCATGTGCCATGAGCATTGCACCGCTAGCAGCCTCATGTTATGAGTGGGCAAAGGCATATCATCATGCCGTATATCTTTGGGGGGAACTAGTGTGTACTTAATTTGAAGCCTTTAGAGCAATTTTCATAGAGCATACGTTTAACATCTACCAGCAACCCACCCCTGCACTTTCAAGTGAGTTCCATGCTCGATATATTGAGGTTGGTGGCCCTCGCAGGGTTGAGGGACCTTGTCCAATCAAGTCTCCGATGTGAACATCAATACTGCATGCTCGCATGTCAAATAGTTGACCAACGTAGAAGTTGTGGCAGTTTCCACCCTCGTACTAATGCTATAATGCTGAGAACGAATTCGGCATTCGGGTGTTAAATATTCTCGGTATATGGGATTTGGAGTACAGTACGGAGTACTCATAGTACGGCGATGACAGTCGGTCAGCCTAATCCTATATTATGTGGCATCACCTGTGCACGACATCGTACGAGTGCAGTCTCGGCATATGCACGGAGTTCCTCCTGGCTCCTCGCTTCAATGTTCCAGATATCTTTAAGCTGAAATCTGCTCTGGCAGTTCTGTCCGAGAGTCTCGGTTCAGACCCCTTGGCAGGAATCCTAGTATGATGTGACACAGGATTATGATCGTAGTGGCTGTTTTGGGGACGGTTTTCGTTGTACAGCTTTAGGTTTTAGGGTATAGGGATTCCAACTACCGTATCAGGAATCTTCACTTATCATTATTCACAGATGTCATCAAGTCGAACACTGCCGATATTCCAATATATACACTGTTTGGGCATTTAACTTCTTTTGAGCGGTACCATGACCACGGCTATCAATAATGAATCTCCACGTCGACGGCGGACAGAATATTCCTCAACAAAATATAATGTTGATAAAAATGTCGTCTTGCAAATGTGTGCACAGGTATTACATGTGAAGTCGGTTCTAACCCTAACCGCTACAACTTCAGATGTCCCGAGGTGAGATACGTAGTTGATCGAAAACTAATCGTACTTTTCGAATCTATCCCTGCGATGTCATTCCAGTAGAACCCTGAAAGCCTTTTTGATGATACGGAGGTTGGTGTGTGCGTGTGCACGCGCACCAAGGGGGGCAAAGCTGGAAGGAAGGGTTTCGCGATTTGGTCTTCCCATTGTGCCAGTGCCAATACCAAACTGCCCACAGCACACTGAGAATTGAGTCTGTTACACTTGGTGCAATATTCCTAAAATAGGCGTATGCGCGAAAGTTCGGGGTACAGATATTGAATTCAAAGAGAAGTCGAATAGGAACTCAAAGTCTTAACTACACCGTCCTTATCGCCAGTGAGAACCCGTGTGGCCGTTGTCTATATCTTTCTGCCGTATGTTGATTGACCAAACTGCACGGATGTCTCCGATCAGTTTATCCATAAATATTGTGGCTATTTGCAACATACACCCGATGGTCGCCAGCCTTCTACAGTTGTCTAGCCTAAAAAGTCTGCATATATCGCGTCAATCTGCTCTTAGGTTCTCTGCATGTAAGGTCGTATACAGATGTCAGCACCCCCTCTTGGGCACAACAAGCGCAAAGAAAGAGAGACCACGTCGCCTTTAAAGGTTGGCTCTGAGTGACCTGGGTCCGAGTGCATTCCTCCCAAGAGGAGGAAAGTATTCATTTCCTTAGTCTGAGAATCGATTTCAGCCTCAGCAGCCACACTCAGTGATTGAGAGGGCGATGGTACTTGCACTAGAGCATTCACACCCCCACGAAGCAATTGGCACCCGCCTCCGAAACACTGGAGCCAGGTGTTGGTTTCTAGATCGAGAATCATGATGTCACACAGGTCTTCCACAACGTCCCCATATACTTGGGTGGTGAAATCGCGGCCACTGTTGTGGGAAGCCCCCCCAAAGAGCAGCACGTATTTCTCGGTCAAGATCGGGAAGAGCGCCGCTTGGCAGCGCGGCTTTGGGGGTCTCCCCGCAGGGCGCATCTGATGCCACGTGTTAGTACTCACGTCGTAAAGGTGCAGGTCTGACAGAAATTTCGAAGGAAACTCCACCCAGCCCCCGAAGACGATAAGTTGATTTCTCGAGGGTAACATTGTCGCAGCCTGACACCAACGAGGGGAAGGCGCATTTCCTTTCGGGAGCAACTTTTCCCAACTCGCAGTTTCGGTGTCAAAGAGCCACAGGTCATTCAGCAGCGTCCGCCGAATCGATTTCCCCCCGAAGCATAAGATTTTAGACCCACCAGACACGGCAACCCAAGAATGTCCAGCGCGCGGACTTGGCCTGGAAGCTTTTTTCTCCACTGGGTAAGCAAGCCAAATGCGTTGTGTTGCAGTTGGTGAATCGTCTGCCAAATCTTGAGGGGACAGACGCCACATCGAGTCTGAGGAAACAAAGTGGTCATCACTCTCACCGCCAAAGAGGTATATGTTGTTGTTGGCTACGACGGCGGTCTGTAGCCAACGGGAAAGTACGCGATTATCGTTCAATAGCTCATTATGAGGACCAGAACCCAACGCTTTTGCAGCCACCTGGTTCGAAATACAGAACATATCTGGGATGAGAGGCAACGCACGATATGCACTGCCGCAGTAGACAAGACAGAAAACTCGTCGCTGAGGGTCCACTATCATCCCGGGTATTTTCTACCGAACAACGAACAACGAAATGGAAAACCAAGATGTTGTCCCCAAGGTGTCCTCTTGCGATGTTATTTCAATTATCACAGGTTGCAAAAACATTCCCAGTTTATGTAAAACAAGCTGCGAAACAAAAACAATTCGAACGTTTGATATCAAGCGAAGAAAGGGGTCTCATCGACAAAGATACAGAAAGACAATAAACGTGGACAACTCCTTTGCATACAACACTGAGACGAACGCACCTTCCATTCTTCCGAGAAAGACATATTCTGTAGTTCAAGGAACTCGACGCCTGCATTAACAGCGAACATTGTGGTAGATCCGCCCAGGACAGCCACCCTCGAAGTCCCAGGTAGCATTACTGCGCTATGCCCCGCGCGTGGACTGCCTACAGCACCAGTCTGTATGAGTTCCACAGAGGTGGGGCGCGTTGTAAGTTGATAGGCAAAAGCGAATAATCTGAGCCAGTCGGTCGAATCCATAGTCTCCGATATCACCGCTCCGAAATGCTGCGCAAACATACACTTCCAAAGGTGCGGATCAGTGCCAGCTAGTCGCCACAAGCGGCTTACGCTACGCGCATTCAGCGCTTGCCTGACAGAAAGATGTACAAAAATATTCCCCGCAAGGATAGCAGCGGGGACGTCGATACAAGTTGGACCGTCAAACCCCATTGCAAATCTTAACCTATTGATGAAAGGGTAATGGTAGGACAAGTCTTCATCAAGATAGTGCTATTACTATTGTCTAAGTATTGCTATCGTCTAAGGCTGCAGCTCGTCTAAGTGTTTGGAGATCAAGTTCAAACTGATTCAAACCGGAAACGGTGTCGAAAACTAAGTACTATTATTATTGTCTAAGTATTGCTATCGTCTAAGGCTGCAGCTCGTCTAAGTGTTTGGAGATCATATGAAATTCCAAGCGAGTCCTACGTCGCTTGTCTGTAAATATTGCTTCGCAGTAGTCACAATGAAGAATCTCGGGTTGCGTGATCATGGCCTTATGACACCGTATACCGTGTGCCTTGCGCTTCGCCTCCGCTGCCTCATCGGGTCCCGTGTCAAGGATTCCCAAACCTGGTCACCGTGAGCCTTGCGCTTCATCGCTTCCGCCACTGTGTCCGTGTCGGATTCTGACTGGATACCGTGAGCCTTGCGCTTCGCCTCCGCCGCCACCGTGTCCGTGTCAAAAGTTGACACAATTCACCGTGAGCCTTGCGCTTCGCCTCCGCTACCGCCACTGCTGTCCGTGTCAAAAGGATTCCCAAACCAATTCGCCGTGAGCCTTGCTTCGCCTCCGCTACCGCCTCTGTGTCCTTGTCAAGGATTCCCAAAACCAGTGCCGTGAGCCTTGCGCTTCGCCTCCGCTTCCTTCCACTGTGTCCGTGTCAAGGATTCCCAAAACCAAAGACCGTGTGAGCCTTGCCCTTCGCCTCCGCTTCCGCCTCTGTGTCCGTGTCAAGGATTCCCAAAACCAATTCACCGTGAGCCTTGCGCTTCGCCTCCGCTTCCGCCTCTGTGTCCGTGTCAAGGATTCCCAAAACCAATTCACCGTGTTTCCTGCGATCTTCAGCTGTCCACTCTCGACGGAACGGGCATGGTTGTCTGTCAATCCTCAGGCGAGGGTATGTTTATATTTTTTTATAGGGGGTACGTGAACGTACAGGTGGGGAAAAATCCAAATTCCTCAATTCTAAATTTTGCATTGTTACCATCAAATTGTGAGTGAGAGCTGAGTAAGACTGAACATGGTTTTGACTCGAGTGCCCGAGTCCGCACCAGTGCTGTGGACTTATATAACCCTTGGGGTTATATAACCCTGATATAAGTGGGTTATAGTTATATAACTATAACCCTGCCGAAAGGCCCCAAAATGGGGTTATACTTATATAACTATAACCCCCGATATAAGGGTTATATCGGGGGTTATATCGGGGGTTATATCGTCCCGATCTCGGAATTCATCCGATGAAGAATTGCAACTCACGCATATGCTTTCATAATCAGAAACTTGGAATGGGGTGACATGTGGCAGTGCCTTAGTTGCCGTGCCATGGGGTACGAGCGTACGACAGCGCCTTGCACATGCTCAAATTGCTCATGCCATGCCATGCCATGCCATGCCATGCCATGACGGTTATCTTTATATAAAAACACATTCATTGCCCCTGTCACGCATTTCACGTGAATAGTGAAATAATAACATACACTACACTCACAGTTCTCGAGAACGTAGGAATGATGAGGCTATCGTTCCCTGTGCTACTGTATTTCCTGTTGGGGTGCTCGCTGGTAGCTGCTGAGACCAACTTTACCGATGAGAACTCTACGTTTTTCGGCTTGCCAACTCCCTCACCTGACAACAGCCTTTATTTTGGCGGGGGGGATTCTTCGATGACGGACCTCCTCCTCCTCCAGGAGGTCCACCTTCCATCGACCGAGCGTTCTCTTACGTTGCTCTGCGGAGCATCCCAGCTGTGCTCGAGAATGATTACAAACCTCCAGACAGGAAGGGTAAAGCGCCTCTTGTATTGGATGCATCACAACCTGGATATCAATTCGAACTTGCACTCGCTATAGCTCTTGAAGAGTCTAAGTTCGAGTACCACGACGAGATTTTGAGGAACACAAATGGGCTTTCAATTGATTATGGGGATGAAGGATACACCTTTCACCTGCAAGATGATCCGTTTTCTTCACTGCGTGGTGCGTGCGTAAACGCATTAACCCTACTATTATCAGAGATTTCTTTGCCTGCTGTCTGAATTGCTGCGTTCCTTCGTTCGTTCGTTGCACTCTTCGTGCACAAGCACGCACGCACACTTACGTGCTTCGCGTTGCTCAATCTTTGTGCCTACTTGGTCACCGATATTGGCTCATTGTCTTGCGTGCGTTCTATTTCGCAGGTGGAGCTGATGCCCTCATGGACGAAGCAGATGTTTTGCCGACGCCTGAGCCTGTGGAGGAGGCTCCAGTATCCCTGCGCCAGCTTGCTCGAGGACAGCCGGGATCTTCAGGCGTTTCTACTAGCCAAGGCGCTTCTACTAGCCAAGATGGACAGGAAACTTCGACGGCCTTGGTAGTGGCTACCCCTGCCGTGCGTCCAGTCACAAACTCAGAGCCAACGCCGGATCCGGCGGAGAAGGAGGATCCCACGCACGTTTCTGCAGAGCTTCAACAGGCTTTAGATGCGGTGAGATACTTCACTCTATTTACCTTTTCTTGTATGCACTTGCCTTACACACTAGGTCACAGACTTGCGTATGCGTGCCTAGACTTTTCGTGTGCAAGTGTCGAGTATTCGCACACCTATTTTGTCCACACTCATTCACCGACGCCGCGATATGCGCGACTATTCGTTGGGTTGCAGGATTGCCCTCCGCATCTTCAGCAACTTGTGTTGGACAAAATCTTCAACAAGCGACTTGGGAAGAGTGCTGGCTATTGGTGCTGTTTCCGAGAGTTTGCTCGAACCAAAAACCCCGTGACCAAACTTGATGTATCTTGCCGCCTCTATTGCACCATATGTGGCTACTATCCCATGGTCCTTGTGGGAGGACCATAATCGATCATGGTCCTCCCACAAGGACCAATGTTGCAAGAATTTAATTGGGCATTGGTTCGGATCTAGAAGGCGCGCCCAATGATTTTTAGTATCAATGGGACATATATTAATTACTTCGATGCTTGGTCCGGCCAGGATCCACCCAATATATCCATGGCGTTTCCATTTGCGACAAGCACCCTCAACTTTTTCAGATTGCATTTTTTTGAAAATTCAAAAAGGCACAAAAAGATACGATATCTTCAATAATTTTTGGGGGATAGTATGTGCAGGCTACACCTGCGTCCATGCGATCATATCGATCTTATACACATGTCCCCATCATATTTGGGTCATACGTCATGTTGGAGTGCATATATTGGCCATCTCTAATGCTTATTAACAACCGTACACCTTTTAAGTCGGTTTTTTAGCCGGAATGGGATAATCGGTGCAAACATGACCCATTATCCACGATGCCCGCTAGAGTGCATTCACAATGTAGTAGGAGCGTATGGTGCTTAAACTTTTGAAGTATATCCATAAAATGATTTTTTGAAAGCTTAACATAAGCCATATGGGCAAGTATGTGAGCGATGTGCACTCGTTAGCTTGACGCGAAGTGAAAATTAGAAGTGCAAAAATCACAAAATCCTTATTTCACTCGGGAGCGATCAGCCGCCACGGTAAACGAGAGCTCAGATGGCGACTAGAGTGTGGACTATCCAACTAAGTTTTCATATTTGGTCATAAACTCAAGGTGTGCGACCATGCGCGGCCAACACCGCGCACCATGCAACCGCTAGGACGGTTAAAGACTATGGTCCTTGTGGGAGGACCATCTTTTTTTCGACGATTTCGATAAAAAAACATATCAAAAGCGCACCCTTTAAGCACGCCCCTCTAGCACACGCGTGGACGATCCTGTAGGGGAAATTATTTAATTGACTCGTAAATATGATGCCAAAAGCACGTATACGCCTCAAAGATCCATGTGGCACTCATAATAGTCATCGCGCGTTAATCCTTGTGGGAGGACCATGAATTTGGATAGTAGCCATATGTATACAGCATGAGGTTTCTGTGTTAGATTGGGACACCAAACGTACCAAAACCGGCATTTTCACTCTGAAGGTGCAGGGTACCAGCTTTAATACTGGTTCGCTATCCGCCCATTTCCCTTCTCACAGAAGTTCGATTGAAGCAGTTCAAAAATACTTAGAGACCGCGCCTCAGATCATCACGAGGGAATTCCGTTCGAATGCTGTTACAAAACCGCGGGCAATCGTTGAGGCTTGTAAGAAGGGCAGCTCAGCCATCAAGGCAGCGTTGCAAAACTCCAAACCATACTCCAAGGATCACCCAACTCAGGAACAATTCGAAGAGGATTTGGTTTTGCTTATTGGCAAAGACTACTTGAAGCTTTCAATAGTTGATAGCATGTGGTTTAGGCGTCTTGTTTGGCGTCTCGACTCCAAAATTGTCTTTCCAGGGCGGAAGGATTTCACTCAGACCACGTTGCCGCGAGTTTACAATGCAGTAGACGACACCTATGTCAAGACTCCTATCAAGCTAGTTAGTGCGGTTGCACTCTCTTTTGATTTGTGGATGTCTAGGAAAACTGAGGATATATTCTCAGTGATAGCACACTATATCGAGCAGGTTTTCAAAGTGCTGGATAAGACCACGGGTGAAGGCAAATATGAGTGGATACCCAAACATGCTAGTCTTGGGTTGGTAAGTTGCTCTGAGGGCACCGATGGCAAAGCCCTTTCAGTCGAGCTGTCAAAGTTGCTCATTAAATACGGTTTACCTGACCGTGTGATAGCCTTTGTATTTGATGGCGGGGCAAACTTGAAAACATGCTCCACTGCCTTAGCAGATATCGTCTCGTGCGCCGTGTCGAATATGCCAAGTGATAATATTGTCAACGTTTTTCATGGCGATTGTTATGCCCACGCATTAAATGGAGCTTGCAATTCTGCAGTCAGAAAAGATGTTTCAGAAGGGGTGACCACAACAACTTATGATGACAATTCTGACGTGATCAAAAATACCCGTGAAGAGTTGCAATCGTGTATAACCTACACAAAGAAGAGCCCCAAGGGTATGGCATTGTGGAGAAAGTCTTGCACAGAAAAGAGCCTGCCGCAGCGTAAACTACCAACCCCAGTGAAAACCCGATTTTTATCCTCCTTCGCCATGTTTGATTCGTGCATTGAATTCAAGTCCGCCATCATAAACATGTATACTACTCTTGTGGCACCAAAGTATCGGACTCGCAACCCATGTGATGAATGTTGGAATATCGCGCATGTCGTTCGTGGCACCCTTTCTTATCCAGTGGCAATAACTGTGAGATATAATATAACGTATTATATCGGGGCGGTCACTGAATACTTTTCATACAAGTGTAAACTGATTATAAGAGTTAAACGAATATAAGGTGTCTGTGATCTAGGGATCTGTCACCTAGTACTGTACGAGTACTGGTACAGCTAACGGGAGTCAGAATAAGTTATGACCTACGGGTCACTGAATCCAGCACACCACCCTGTGACTGTACATAGTGCTGTTACAGGTGGCAGAGAGCGGAGCACAGACAAAGCAAATTGTTCCGAAACAACAAACAGTCAAGAGCTGGAAACTGCTAGAGGGAGGCCTGTGCTTTAGCCAGGGCGGTCCCTTTCTAAAACTGCGGCTAGGATACTGCTTGCAAGCTAAGTTCCCACAGCTCAATTTCGCAGATACTCAGCCACTTTGAAAGTGGTCTACAAAGTTGCAGAGTTCACCAGAGTTGAAGAAGTTGTCAGTGTCAAAGAAGTTCAACCAGAACCAGAGTCCAGAAGTCATAATCCAGAACCAGAGTCCAGAGACCAGTGTCCAGAACCAGAAGCCAGAACCATAATCCAGAAGCCAAGACCAGAAACCAGAGGCAGGAAAAGATTCGTAGAGCAAATTCAGGAATCCCGAAAATTGAAAATCAGAATTCAAACTTGCCGAAACCACAGAAGGAAATGAAATGCCGAAAGTAAAACAGCACGGCGAGTCAGATAGACTGTTGGCAGCCACCCCAGTGGGATGTACCGCTGCGGTGAATTCAGGGGCTCGATCGAGCACCACCGAACCCTGAACCGCTGACACACACGCAAGACACATGAGTGCGGGCAGGGCTAGAGATGCTAAGGAGAAGACCCTCGGCAATGTTGCCACACCGACACGTGATCGTGTAGCCGGTGGGGCCGAGTGAATCTCGTCTCCGGAAAAGGAATAACCGTCGGAGCCGTCGTCATCGTCGATCACGGAAAGCTCCCCCGGGTGAATCGTCTCGTGATCCGAGTCAATCGAGCACAATTTAAGGGAGGTGCCAGGGCATGTCGGCATTACCCGGTCCATAAAGGACACTCGCAGTGGCTCCTCGAAAAGAGACCCGAAAGAAGCGGGGTCCGATGCCGAAACCGGGTGGAGCCCAGCGTCGATCTCATGATTGGCAGGTGGTGGCGCATCGCACACCACCTGCGGCACAGACAAAGTGCCGATGTGCAGCGGTGGTTGCTTACCAGCTGCACCAGCACCACCGACCTGTGCAGCCGCAGCCGCAGACCGCAGGGACTCGAGGACGCCCCGTGCATCCGATAGCACACCCTCCATGCCGTCGCCCGAAGCACCATGACCCAAGCCCGCATAGTGGGCACGCAATCCCACGTCGTGCCGCACCGGGTAGGTGAAGGGCTCAGGATCGTTACGCACCAGTGGTTGGTCGTGTACGTGGCACAAGTCAGCGAAGTCTTCGTCGTTCTCCTCGTCGAAAGCGGTCTGGAAGGCCGAAACGATCTCGTCCAAGTCCATGGCGGCATCGCAAAGTCCCACATCACACGAACCGCACACCATCGGGCAACGTGCCGTGTCGTGGAAGTGTCCAGGGCAGAGGGGGCACTCCTGTACGAAGGCCGAGGACGCGGAGTGGAAAGAAATGCTCCTAGCACCCTGCGGCTTCATGCCTTGAGGCCAATTCCCGCCTTTCGGGAGTGTGGAGGCCGCGAAGCGATGTTTCCATCCCACGTGACGGTTACGGCCGTGAAACTTACCGTCGGTCCGACGGTTCCGCTCGTCGCGCCACTTGGACGGTGGGAATTTGACACCACCGCCCCCATGCCTACGGGGAAAATCATTCCGTGGCGGCGGCGTGTCGCGTGCAACTTCGCGCTCGTCACTACGGAGGGAGGCAAGTAGGGTAGAGGCTTCACCAATGATACGAGCGAACTCCTCGAGGAAGTCCGAGATGCCACTCTGCTCGTCACCTGCGTACGCCAGTCCGAGAGGCGTGTGCGTGTGGATAGGTGCGGCTGTATTGGGGCGGGTGGGAGGGCCATTAGGGTTCGCACCCCACCACACCTCTAGAACGTGAGTGTACACCTCCTCGATGCTCACCTTCGCCAACTCGGTGTCCAGGCGGAGCGGGGTGATCACCTCCTTGTAAAAGTCGGCGTCCAGCGCTGCCAGGAGCTGCCTTTTGGCTGCCTCGTCATCCAGGGGACCCGCTCCGCTAGCCGCGATAGCTTTCAGACATTCGTCAAATTGGGCAACCAAGGGCTCAGGGTCATTAGACGACCCAAAAGTAATGCCTAAGAGCTCCTCGTGATGGCGGAGCGGCCGATGCCCAGGCGGCAGTAGCCGCTTGGTGATCTCTAGGAGGGCACGCTTACCGTCGCGCGGAGAGATCCGAGCGGAAGCGTCAACCCACCTTCGAGCTGGAGAGTGTGGCGTCGTCAAAGAGACCAACGCACGAAGTAAAATGTCGTTGAAGATCGGGTGAACCTCCTTGGTGACGTCCACGAGGTCAAAGATGTCCTCGTTGGCGCTGTCCTTGTTGATAAACGATGCCTCCAAGGCAGTAACCAAGGAATCCCAAAGTAGCTGTCGATGAGGTTCACTTCCGGAAAATGAGGACGCCTTCGTCCCTAAGGTGTCCTTCGCAACACGTTTCACAACGTCAATGTCCCAAGACGATTGCAAAACGGCATTGCCGCGTGTTCTATCAGCAGCGGCGAGTGCGACGTGCGCTGTGCGGGGTGCTCTTGTAGCGAGCACCCACGTTCCTAGCAAAAATTGAATCTAGGCGCATTCTAGCGCCCATGGCCGGTGTTCCAACTGAGGATGAAGTCATCAGAATAAATTCCTATAGGAGGGGGGTTGGGGAAAAGGCGAGTGTCAAATTGTAAGGTGGCGGGCGACCGTAATGCAGTTGCGGAGTGAGGAGAAGAAGGGGTCGAGCAAAATCAACGAAGTCGAATACGCGGCGGCCAAGGAGTTGTTGACAGGGGTGATCAAGCCCAGTCTAAAACAAAATCCAACGCGGACACCCGAAGAAGTTGCCGAAAATCCCAACTCGCAATCTCACCGCAACATAGCGCAAACCGCGCGCCCTAAAGTGGCCAATTCAACACCTCGCGAGGCCCCAACGCCCCGCCAAGCGGAAAAGCTTAGCCAATCATGGCAAAGTCAGCAATGATAAAAGCGGGGTAATACCCCATAACCTGTGAGATATAATATAACGTATTATATCGGGGCGGTCACTGAATACTTTTCATACAAGTGTAAACTGATTATAAGAGTTAAACGAATATAAGGTGTCTGTGATCTAGGGATCTGTCACCTAGTACTGTACGAGTACTGGTACAGCTAACGGGAGTCAGAATAAGTTATGACCTACGGGTCACTGAATCCAGCAATAACCACAAAGGCACAGACCAGAGGTTATTGGTTGATATCGGATGCCGTGAATCGACTCTCTCTTGTACAAATTCATTTCTTGGAGGAAATCCACTCTCTTGGCTCTGGGCATTGCATCGGTACGGTAGATAACGACGAGCCTCATTTACATCAATTGCAACTTAATATGCGAGAAAAATTGGTTAGTCATTTGCAACCATTTTTGAATCCGTTGTTGTCGTATGATGCGAAAAAGGCACACGTTATGCTCGCTCTCATGTTAGATCCGCGGTACAAGAATTTGGCCACAGTCGGGAAACTACATAAAGTTTGCACCACCGCGGGTCATCGGCTTGAAAATTTGAAAGATGTCGTGGATAAGTATTCTTCCGAATTGTTGGTCACACTAGTGGTAGCTTGTTATAAAGCTCGCTTTCCATCTCAGGATGTCCCTGCGCCCACGCATGCCGCCATGGCGTCCACCAGCGCGGAAGAGGTTGCCTTTGAGGAATTTGCATTATTTCAGGAGGATGCCCAGGAGGTATCGCGTGACGATCAGATCAAGCAGTTTGCCTTGGAAGAGATAGCCAAATTTCAGAAACTGAAGATCTCACAGGCAAGGGATAAGGAATTCTCTGTTCTGGATTGGTGGGCACAGTGTGGAGGGCAATTTCCTAGCTTAAGAATGTTGGCTCAAATTATATTTTCCATCCCTGGGTCGGAAATTGAGAACGAGCGCGTTTTTAGCATCGCTGGCTGCGTTGCAAGCATCAAGAGGAACTCTGTGCGGTCAGAAAATCTCGATATGATAGTTCACATCAATCAGAATCACCCAAATGATCCATTAATAGGAATGCAAACAACGAAGGGCAGAGTGGATTCTCTCAAGGAGGTTGAAGTGGCTGAGGAGGATATGGCTGACCACTTTGAAGATCTCTTAATCGAAAACGAGATGGTAGACGCGCAGATGGCGGAGACCTTTGAGGAATGACTGCATACGATTGGCTGGTTTTCTTACCCTTTCTTTTATATGGTGCTTGATATTGTTTTTCTTACGTGGTTTTTATATGGTGCTTAATTTTTACGAGTGGTTTCAGAATTAGTTACAAGGAAGTTTAGTTGTCGGTATATGGACGATTGCTTAGTTTTGTTATATGGATTTATTTGATTTTATAGTATGCCATGCATATGTCACCATGCTATGACGTGTACCTTGTTGCATCGCTGCCATCACTTTGCTGTGCATAACAAAGCATAACTAAATTTTCGAGAAAACAACCCGAATTCAAGAAAAAACCTGATATAATTACATTATTCAAGGGTTATATAAGGTTATATAACCCTGATATAACCCTTATATCGGGGGTTATATATACTTATATAACCCCGATATAACCCTTATATCGGGGGTTATATAAGTGTATATAACCTTTGGGGGTTATATAAGCTAACCTATAACCTATAACCCTAGGGGGTTATATCGGGGGTTATATAACCCCCGATATAAGGGTTATATCGGGTCCCAAGGGGGGTTATATACACCTAAGGGTTATATCCCCAAAATCGATATAAGTCCACAGCACTGGTCCGCACCCCTCTCGCTCTGCCCGACGCGAGGCCCGCAGCGCAGCGGCAGGGCCGAGATGGCCGAGAAACCCTAAATCGAGGTGGCAAAACGAAAACCTCCGCGTTCTGTGCAATGGACTGTCGCTGTGGCGTTACGAACGGGGGAGTGGAAAGCTGGAAAGTCAACGCCTCACCAAGCTTCTTTTAGGCAAACCAAGGGAAGGCAGCGATTGTGGTGCGAAGTATTGGCGTCTACAGCAAACAGAGTCGCCAAAATGACGGACTACGGTGCAATGAATGGTCACATCGAAACAATATGCATGGCGTGCGATGATGCTCGCTGCGATTTCAAGGCAATGGAGCTCCAACGGCGCCCTATGGGACCCGAGGACGTTGTGATTCAGATGAAGTACTGCGGCGTCTGCCATAGCGACCTGCACTTTGCTGCTGGTCATATGACCGGAATTTTGGGACCGGCTGTCTACCCCTTTGTCCCCGGCCACGAGCTTTCGGGGGTATGCACTGCAGTCGGCGAGAAAGTTACCAAATTCAAGATCGGCATGCAGGTCGGTGTCGGGTGCATGGTGGACTCGTGTCTGAGCTGCGCCGCTTGCAAGCGCGGGGAGGAACAAATGTGCTCGAAACAGGTTAGTCCCTGCCTGTCATGAGTTTTGCCACGTGGGCACTACCTACCCAAGCGCGCCGCGACAAAAGCACGAAAAAACAAGCTTATTCCACACCTGGAGAGAAGAAACAAGCTTATTCCACACCTGCAGAGAAAAATAACCTGGAACGCCTGGAAACAAACGCTTGCTCGAATCCCACCTGGACTGAGTGCAGGTGGACTGCTGAGTCTTCTAAACCAGGTGTGATGCTTTGTGGAAGAACAGGTCCCAACGTACAACGGAGAAAATAAGAACGGTCGCGCGGAGACCTTTCCCGTGGGAGGCCGCACTCTCGGGGGGTACACCTCCATGATGGTCGTGCATGAACGCTTCGCCGTGCTGATCCCAGACAGTTATCCCTTACAGTTCGCAGGGCCTGTGATGTGTGCTGGGGTTACTATGTATGACCCGCTGGTGCGTCAAGGTGCCAAGGAGGGCAGTCGCGTGGGCATCGTCGGTCTCGGTGGACTCGGTCAATTTGGCATCCGCGTTGCGAAGGCCATGGGCTGCGTCGTTACCGTCGTTTCCCGTTCCCAGTCCAAAGAGGATTTCGCGCGGCGGTGCGGGGCAGATCATTTCATCGCCTCGGGGGATGCGACTTCGATGGCTTCTGGGAAGAACTCGCTTGATATCATCCTCAACACGGTTCCTACTTATCACGACTATCTGGTTTATAACTCTCTTCTCAAGAAGACAGGCCGCCAGGTGAAGACCCTATTTGCCATCTAAGTCACCCGTTGGCTTTTTGGATATCACTTCAAAACTTAGGTCCTCCTTGAACGTGACTAGGCTGCGACGTGCAGGTACGTATTGGTCGCGAGGTTAGCAAGACTTGTTCCAATTCAGCCCAACGAGCTTGGGGCGCAGAGTCTAGAAGCAGCTTCACACTTGTGAGGAATAGCGTTCTGAACCACTTTCGTGTGAAGGTTGTGTGACTGCTGCTGACATCACTGAACTCATGTTGAATTGGTGTGTGGACGTAACAGGTGCTGCTTGGGCTCCACAAAGGTCTCATGGCCGCTTTCGGCGTCAATGCTCTTACCGGGAACAACTCTCGTGTTATTGGCTCTGGGATTGGAGGAATCGCGGCGACACAAGCTGTCATCGACCTTTGTGACAGGCACAAAATCTACCCTGAGGTGGAAGTGGTTCCGTGTTCAGAACTTAATACGGTTTATGAGAAGCTAGACAGTGCAAATGAGTCAGGTGTGCGGTATGTGCTCGATATCGAGGGAACCCTGAAGAAGGGCGTCGTGTGCACCGCACCTGCCCCGAAGCTGTCTCAGCCGGACAGCCCGACTCTATGCGGCGTGATGAGTGAGCTGTGCAAGTTGTTTTGTTGTTGTAGATGGTGCTAGAAAGCAAAACTAAGTGAGGAAGTTCACAGCTCTGCTTTCTAGCGCCAAGTCAGAAAGTTTATTCATTATTTTGGTCTGTTTCTCTTCGGGTTTGAACTGAAAATTTCAAAATAAGTATGTAATAGGAAACTTGCATCGCCTGATGGAATGAGCTGAAATGAGGCTGTTCGTGAATTCACTTTGCCTTTTTTTCTTGATCGCTTTGCATCGAAGCAAAAGCAGGTTCACGCGGTGCACATTATTCGGAGAAGTATTGGCATCATGCATATCTACTCTTGCAGATACCTCGGGCAGCGGCTTTTGACAGTTCGATCGAATATTCACGTTGTAGTTCAGATAGTGTGTAGATGCCAGAATGAAGGTCTCGTGAGTGGTGCATCCATTTTTTTTATATTTCTGGTAATAGATTCTAAGAAGTAGAACTTCTGCATGCAATGGACTCAAACCGAAGTAAATGTGGCTTGCCGCTATCACCGAAGGTCACGATTACCGGACGAGATAATTTATGTCGGCCAGATGCGTCCGCGCAGGTGATCGACTTATGCGGTGCGCCGGCTGTGTTGCATGCGGGCGGGTCTGCGGCAAGTGTGGACATGTCTGCGTATGGCTTCGCCGTAGGTGGTGCGCAGGAGCAGGACGGCGGGCTGCTTGGCGAGCTGGGGGGCATCAGCGAGCGGCTGACCGCGCTGGCGGACACCGCAGGGCTCTCGTTCACCACGGCATCCATTCTCGGCGCATGCGGTGAGTATGGACGAGGCACCGGCTGCGGGAGACGCGGGCATGCATGGTGTGGCGAGTGTGCCGCAAGATGCACCGGAGGAGGTGGTGCCGCACGCGCTTGCGGTGGTGCAGGACGCTGGCGCTGCAGGATGCAGGTGTCCCGACGGGTGCTGCTTCGGGCCGGTGTGTGCATACACAGTGCCATCGGGCGACTCGGGCACACGATTGATGCAGGTGGCGGCGGTCTCGGCGGTGCCTGTGCGGAGGGTGCCGCCGGGCGCATTGTACGGGCACAATGCGGTGGGCATGACGTTGGGTGTTCTCTCTGTCGTTGGAGGCCCAGCGGTGCGGAGCGACACCGACAGCTCTGACGACGATGATACGGATGAGGGTGACCAGCCGCGGCAGCAGCTGGGCTGCGGTCGGCCTCCCTTTGGGCTCGTGTTGCGGCATGTGGCCTACCATGGCATCCTTGCTCTTATGTGCTTTTGTATGCTCGGTGTGGGGGCAGCACTTTGCGTTGAGAGTGGAGCTGCGCCCTACTTAGCCCTGAGCACGTTTTGCGTTGTTTTTCCATTTTTCATTTCCTTTTTCGCACAAAGACCCCTATTTTTCGCGTATTTTTCGCACGAATTTCGCGGCCGTATGATTTTTTTTAATCAGAAATTAGCCAAATTACCACACATGTAGACATATACGGTAATATTTGGTTGTATGTCCCAGGGGAATTCCCAGGAGTAAACTATTATCCTCTATTATCTTGAGGAATCATATCATATATTCAGATGTCCAATTTAACATAAACCCAGACAGCAAGAGTTATTATTTTCTGTTGTCCAAATCTGAGAGACCAACTCAGTAATGTCTCTTTATTCACCACCCTGAGCTCACAGCAACTTTCAAGACTAACGAGGTTACGAGGTTCCGAGGACCCGAGTTTGTCAAAACTATACGTGGTTTAATATTGCCACCACTGTGAAGGACCCATGAATACAATTAGTTAAAACGGCCTTAAAATTTGCATAATTTTATTGTATACGTTTCTTGAAAAAAGTATTTTATGAGACTCCCTTGATATTTTATTCAGTTTGAGTACGTTATGACTTTCCTATGTGAAAGGCACTACTTGTTTAAGGCAAGTCGAGGCCTGCACCAAGACTCTTGGTCAGGGCTGTCGGTGTAATTGTCTATTGGGGATACGGTGGGGTAACCCACCGTAACGAGGCGTTACGGTGGGTTAACCATACCCTAAGGTCTTAGCTATTTATTATCATTATGAAGCAGTATATCGGGTCATACACGTGACACACATTGACTTTAGACTCATATCCACCATGTGAAATGGAAAATATACCGCTAGATCGCCGACAAGGCAACAAAAAAACATGCCACCGCAAGCGAAAACAACGAAACACCGTATTTATGTATATTCAGTGCATTTTTCAAGCCATACCCCCGCGTGTAAACCGCCTCAGAATTCCATCTATAATCAGATGATAACTGAACCCCATCTAAGGGAGGTCCCCTAGGTGCCATAGATGATAGAAAAATTCTAATATACATGTTCCAGATGCGAACTGCGTTCTTAAAATCTACCCATAGATGAAAAAATGGGGTAACCCACCGTAAGGATTTGGGGCATTTTTTCTGCTTGGCCCCTTGATATTAGGGCGTATATAAGGCACACCTATACGATATGTCTAGTATTTTTTGCAAGTCTACGCATTAATACAACACCTAAGGTGTGTCAAAAAGCATGGGTTTGCCAAGTTGTCACAATATGCTAGCACTAGCATGCGGTTTCCGAAAACCTCTTACGGTGGGTTAACCCACCGTAAGGTGCGCCCAATAGACATAATGGGCCAGCTTACAGCATAATTACAAAAGACAAACCAAGTTTGGCAATTTTTGCACCTCAATACTAACGCAGCGGAGCTGCCCCTTCTCGACTCGCGCGAAACTTTCCTCAGGCAATTCTCACACCTCAATACTAACGCAGCGGAGCTGCCCCTTCTCGACTCGCGTAAGACTTTCCTGTTATGCTTTTAGTCTACATCGGCTGTTGGCTAAGTCGTGCTGCGGCAAAAGCTGAGTCTTACAGCTCTCCATCCTTTGGGACCTTCCCGCTTACACGTGCCCAAATTAGCAAGGAGGTCCTAAGGCGTCTCGTACTTGCGGAGGACATAGTCCTCATCACCCTTAACCATCTTTTGCAGGGCGCTGCTCAGGTGGAAAATGGCTGACAAAAAGCTTGTCTGTTTCTGCTCGTATCCAAGGAAGCAGCGTCCCTTGCGTAGGGCCGATACCCCCGCGCTGCCGGACCCCATGAATGGGTCCATCACCACCTGCCCACCAGAAGAACTGTACCTTTCCACCAAGAACTCACCCAATTCCGCACTCTTCTGTCCCACCACCAGGGTCTTCCCAAGCGCCTGGCAGGGTCCTTTCAACGCGGCACATCCAGCAATGTGACAGTTGTGCTTGAATGTGCTGGTAGAATGCAAGGCCTGGAAGGGAAGGGCGTATTCCTGGAACTCATCCATGGCGTCGTCACAAATGGCTTTCACCGCATCAGAAGTCTTCTTGCTTGACCAGTTCTCCGCGACTCCATGGGCCTTGACGTTCTCCTCAATGGTCTTCTCCAAGGCTTGGTACTCGGTCACCGACAAAGGGCCCAGAACATTTCCACAAAAGAAATTGGTTAGAGTTTTTACTCCAGCAAGTTCCAGAAGATCTGGTGCGCGGGCCAGCACCGCCTTCCTATAGTCTACGTAGCTTTGGCTTGTTCAGAGAGCGTGCAAATGTCGTGTACAGGTGACCCGAAGCAACCGGTGTGTTCCCTCGGACCTCCGTCTGCCGTACTCCATCCAACAACACAAAGCCCGGCATGTTCTTGTACACCTGTTCAAACAACCCCGTCAAAATGCGATCCGGGGTTAAGTCCGTATTCATTCAACCAGGAAAGTGACCAAAGGACAATGTAGTAGTCTGGCATCTGGGTGTGTCGCTCACTGGTAGGAGGTGGGGTCTATCGTGAGCGAAAGCGAGAAATGAATGCTGATGAAGAGATATGCAGGCTTTATAATGCGTGACATTTTACATACCAACGTAAGACATGTTACATAAAAAGTACAAATCTCACCCTACTATTGTCAAAAGGTCATCTCACAATGACACAACCTCGTTGCATATCGAAGACTATGTGTTATTATTCTTATTGTTATTATTCTACGTGCGCCTCTTCAAAGTAGCCAATGCACCGCGATGTGTGTGCGAGGAGCTTGGTGTCATCATCTGCGGGCACACGGAATGCACAGGCGGATTAGAATTTGTGGCTAGGATGATAGCAAGGCAATCCTGCCCAAGAAAGACATATACCTGGTCATCAATCGAGATTGTCGGGGTGAAAATTCGGGTGACTCTGCAGTTTTAACAGATGGCGGCCAGGGCGTGTCAGACGAAAACGGGGACGGATTGGTTCTAACTCCAAGGCTCGACGCCACACGGGGTCGTGCCTCTCATGAAAATGTTTATGCCATAAATGGTTCCTCCGATTCTTGTCCTCCCAAAGGTCAAAATACTTCCTCATACACTCTGGGCATTCGCCGTTTCTCATTCTAGCAACTGAATCCCTTTGCGCTTGCCTTCTCCTATCGTACCTCGCACGGATGAAGTGCAGAACAATAAAAAACAAAACATGTTTCGGATCGACCGTCAGGTTGATTCGCTGAGCGTCCATGTTCTTGGAATGTTGGTAGGAGGTGGGTGGATGGTGAGCGCAAGCAAAAAATGAACAGGGATGCCGTGAAAGCAAGTTTTATATGACCATGCAGACATGTGGTGTTTGTTCCATCCATGTGATACGCGTTCCCAAGGATTCCTTAGGCGTCCGAACAATCTGAGCTCGCAAATAATGTGCGCTCGTGCGATTGTAAAATCATATTGTCGTTGGAATGTTGACCTGTTGACCATCGATGATTTCCCGAAAGGATTTGATGGGACGAGGCTTGCCTAGTATTCAAAGTGGCTGCCATTATCGCTACTTCCGTAGCTACCCATGAGAGGGTTCGAAGTCGTAATCAATCCATTCTCCGACATCATTGCACTCTCCATATCTCAATCCAAATGTCAGCGGCCTCAGTACGGCGCCGGCTGCAACCGAAGCGTGCACCCGTACATCACACGTGTTAAATCTATGATCGATGGATTCCCACAAAAATATGGGCGTCCGAGAAATATATTGATGGGACCTACTACAGACCAAGGGTGGTCAAAACAATCGACTACCATGATACAAGAACTACAATAAACAAGTGGGTTCGTTAAGTCATACACGCAGGATAAAACGATACTATTCGTTTTTTAGGGTGCAAACCTTCATCTCCGCCTACGGCAGGTTCCCCTTTGGGTTGTGCTTGTGGATCCAGCTTGTCGTTCGCTGACATCGTTATTCGCTTACTGGTAGGAGGTGGGGTCTATCGTGAGCGAAAGCGAGAAATGAATGCTGATGAAGAGATAGGCAGGCTTTATAATGCGTGAAATTTTACATACCAAGCATGCGTATAGGCATAGCATGAATCATACAATGAGTGCAAGGAAATCAAACGTGGTAATACCACGATAGTTCAACATTAGATATTCACAATATATACTATTGTTTTACAACTTCTATATACAAGTTCATCGGACCGATCGAGTTATTCACACATCTGGTCGTCATCATCGGACAAGGACGACAAAGAGGCTTCCTCGTCCGAACTCTCACCCTCTTCAGCCTCCGCGTTCTCTTTATCCTCTTTATCCT
>LGRX02032366.1:0-26636 GCA_001247695.2 Cymbomonas tetramitiformis | reverse complement strand
CAGCATGGTCCGCAAGAGCGAGGCATGCCCCAACGCCCCCCTTCACAGAAGCTGCTGTCAGCCTGGTCCGCAAGAGCGAGGCACGCCCCAACGCCCCCTTCACAGAAGCTGCTGTCAGCCTGGTCCTCGCAGTTATCGAAGATATAGCACCAGACACGCGCGGGGTATCGCATCAACCTTTCGCTGGCGTCACGGCAGCAGGAGAGATATGCACATACGATGTTTTTGACACAGATGCATTAGCCGCGCACTTGGTTAGGCGCTGTGAGATTCGGGAGATGCCGCGAGGGTGAGGAGGGGGGGGGGCTCTGCCTGTGCCGCCTGTGCAGGGAGCGCCCAAGGTGCGGAATTTCAACGTGCAGGTATCACCACAGCGCCCGCTTCGCCTTGTCAGCCTCTCATCGTCACAAGCGTCGCATCGAAGTGCGCGCGGCTCGTCCGATTATGGTTCCATTTATTCGAATTCTGCTCACAGAGGTTGTGGCTTTAAGCACCTCAACAATGCAAAACTTTGAACTGAATATCTCCGTTCGATAAGATGTCAAACGCAGCAAATCATTTTCGTGAGCGTGCGCACCGCACTGCTTCACTGGAGCGTGTTTGGTGCGATTACTTCTGGATATGTTGGTTGGCAGATTAAGCGCACTCGTGACAGCGAGAATGGATGCAGCGCTCTCCATAGTTATAATTGATGGACTTGTGCTGGGAACTTTAGCAGCGCACGGTGACGTTGAGGCGCACATCCCTGCAAGGGCGGAAGCACATTTCCGCCTTCGTAATTTATAATGTGTTCCCAGTCGGGTTGGTGAGGGCACGTGAAGTAAAACGAAAAAGTACAAATAGCTTGGCTCATAAGATGCGGGCAGTGCGCATCCGCGGCGTGGAGAAGGTGGTGGATGCGCTAGATTGGATGCCGCTGACCATGGCACGGGTGTGGGCGCAGGATGACTCCCAGGCCAAGTCGCTTGCAGGCAAATCCAACCAAGAGCTCGTTGCAGTGGCTAAGCAGGCAACACATAACGTGGCTGCCTCCGTGCGGCTGACTTAGGCTCAACAATCTTAGAGTGTGCATCGATGCAAGGTTACATAGATGGAGATGATGCCATCTCCACCGCTCGATGTACGAGCGTGATTTCGAGATACAACGTTGTAGGCTTTTGCTGATCCATTGTAGCGATCCCGATGTTGATCTCATTCCCTCATCCGGGATGAAGGCCTATGGTGTAAAGAAGCCTACCATGGGAGTATACTCTATGCGAAGCTACAAGAAGTCAGTCATGTGTACATGTTACGAGTTCCTTGTATCCTTCCAACAATGATATAGGCTAACGCATTCAAGGATAGCGCACCGTGATTCATCGAATCACCGAAGACCGTGCGTGGGCTCAAAGACAACACCATAGGGCATGGTCCTCTGCATGATAGTGCAAACCCTAGAATAAGAAGTCGAAACGTAACCACATACATGTACGCGAGGCTCTAGGCAGAGAAGATCAAGGGCGGGAGGCAAGTGGGAGAGGGAGTTTGGGGTAGCGAGGGGCAATAGACAGGCGTTGAGATCTGAGATATTGTCGACATAGGTAAAGTCGAAGTCCTCCTCGAACGTGCCCCGCGCGCCCACTCGATACTAAACTATGCTCCCAAGGCAGCATGCCCGTACCTGATGCATCTCATTGTCGGATGCATCAAAATCTGTCCTCGCATCCCAAGCTTGGCTCCCATAAATTCATGATTGTAGATCCCTCCAAAAGCATGCACTCCACGCCTCTACGCCTGGACGCCACGGCGCCCAGTAGAGCCTGCCAAGCGCCTAGCCAGCCATTAGCGGCTGTAAATATCATCTATGTTACAAAATACACCACACTTTCGGCCAGTGGTTGGCCCGAACCCTACTGTGATGTCTGATAGCACAAGCATAGTGAAAAAATAGACCGCTCGGAGTGCAGTGAATTGATAACATACAGATAAACAGAGTATGACAAGTCTGGCCATCTAAGCTCATAACAGCTCTCTAGTGTCATCGCGATGTGAGAGGAAAAAACCCCTCCCCCCCTCCCCGGGACAAGTAGTGTAGATATGAGAAAAGTCCGGTCAACGAGGTCGAAGTGTCAGAGCCATCGTGCAATCTAAGGAATACAGAATGAGCCAAGCCACCAGATCTGATGTATGAGCTAAGCTGTAATATGTGAATCTCATCAATAGACGGTTTACAGGTTTTAACCTGGGAAATCCTGGTAGCTATAGTGAGTCCTTCAAAGTTTTCGTGTTCCGTAAAAACAACACCACAGACCTGCGTATATCGGGTCCATTTGTCCTGCCCAGCATGGCCCCTTGCTTCCTCTATAACCCTTTCGACCATCCCTGAATCCCGTATTCTGATGCACTGCCCAATTACATTTGATCTCGCTCGCTTGTGAATGCTTTGGAGCTGGAGCTATTACCAATATACTGCCGGTATATCTCGGGTGAATATATATATATACTTCGGGTGAGTATATATATATATCACTGGTAATCAGAACTCAGGGTTTAGATAAAAATAAGTGTTATTGATAAAAAGAGATATACAGTTATAAACCTAGAAACCCGGAAGCCATGAACGGTCACAGCAATTACTGTACTACTACTCGTACCCTAACTCTAGGCATACTCAGATAGGACTTCTGAATCTGAGTGGGGGCCTGAACTGAGACTCTCAGACAGGGCTGCCCACCCAGATTCCGACACACCACCTCCGATCTGGAGGGTGGTCTAGAGTGTCAGGATGTTAAGTGGAGCAAGTCAGATAAGTTAAGGCTCTTGGCTTGTGCTAATCCTACTGTGCAATTCTGATAAACATAAAAGCAGTGTTCCTACAACTGAAACCAAATCTCAAAGCAGTGCAGGAACAAATTCAGGACGGAACTTGTAATGAAAGAAAGCAACTGTCTTCTGTCAGTCGATTGAAGATGTTGTGAAAGTCAAAGTAAAAACCGTGCACTGCACCGCGCAGTGCACATCCAGATACTACATCCTGAACGGTGCATAACCAGCTGCTCCTGTGGGATCACCACTCGCACCGCCAGGTGCACCACCAGCAGATACATCTGCACCACCAGATTGTGCCGCCGCCCGAAAGGCTGCAAGCACCTGGTCACGCACCACCGGGCTGAGGGCGTCGATGCCACGGTAGATGCACGCCTGCCCGTAGCATACCACTGGAGCTCCGATGTCGCCGGTGTCATCTTTGCCGCTCATCCATTGTGCCAGGGAACAATAGCCCGGCCAAGCCATTCGATTGGCATATTGTATTTATGCATACTGGGGCAGTGAGATGGCAATGGGCTCGGAAGGGGACTCCCGAGCCATTGACTTCGTACTATGGGGAGCGAAAGCCTGGACTTGATTATAGCTGGCAGCATATTATCGTACACCCTTCTGGTGCGCTACGCCGCTGGGAGCGTAATAGGGGCGGCGGCTGGTTTCTAGAAGACGCCACTCAGTTGAAGGCGCCGGTAGCGCCATTCTCATTACCGATCAGCCGCGTTGGGATCGCGTACTGGAATCCGACGATTGTGATTGACGATGACGAATATCGTGGAATTCCCTACAAGGGGCGTAAGCCTATACACTCAGCGCCTACGAACAGTGAAGATTCGGGTACAGGCGCTGTGTCCTGGAGTAAGGAGAAGTTACCAGATTCTGATGACAATGATGACGCAGGTGTCACTAACAGTAAGGAGAAGCTACCAGATTCGGATGACAAAGATGACGCGGGTGTCATATATGACATGGACACTGCCAGTCCGAAATGGGAGCCAACTTCGCCTGAATATGATGACACCGAGGATGACGTCAGCGAGTTCGATGACTTGGTAGCTGACGATGCTGAAGAACAAGCTGAAGCTCGAAGGTTGAAGAGACTGGGACTGCAATTGATCATGGATGAGAAGGGTGAACTTCACTGGGTACCAAAGGGCACCTCCCCGACCTCACCTGTTCAGCCCGATGATCAGCCTATTACCGAGCAGAAGTCTGAGGCCATATCTGAGGATGCCCCAGCCTCTGTGGTGGAGACTGTTCATGCACCACCGAAGAAACCTTATGGGTCAGATACTGGATTGACTTCAATGGGTGAGAATAAGGCTGGGGTGTCTGAAGAGACGAAGAGGCAACCTAGGAAATATCCGAGATGTTGGACACATGAGTATATAACTCAATTGAAGTACTCCATAAGAAGTGACAGTGATGAAGAAGAAGGGCTTGACGTGGCTCCTCGTAGGAAGAAAGCAAAGATCAGCAAGGGACAATGAAATCAACTGTCTTGATTAGGATTGTCCAAATGCAGATTCTCTGATTAGGATTTGTATAGGTGGCAGATGATGATATGCCAGCCGACATGGGACAGATCGATTAGAGAATATGAACTGCGCGACTTGAAAGTATAAGACTTGAATATTGCCCATTTGGAGGCTGTTCTAACTTGAAGTAACTATTTGGAGGAGCTGTTGCTCAACCTGTTAATTTACTGGTCAATCTTTCCTGCCATAAAGATATTGCAATTGCTTGAATTGTAGCCTTGTTCAACTGTTTATCTAGAACATTGCAATTTTGTACACTGCAAAATTGCCGACTACGGACCTGTGCCCCAAGATTGAAGCAGATTTACCTCTGACTGACCCTTGAGCTCCGGCTCGGATACAGTCACGTGCTCAAGAAGTCTTCACTTGGAAGTGGTATTGCTCTGCGCCCTTTTTGCCCCCTGACTTTCACCCTGCATGCAAACAGGCGATTTTCCAAAACTGTTATGCTGCAAAATGGTCAGAAAGTGGGAAAAGAAGCCGCCAGCAACTCAAATCTACCGGGATTAACAGCCAGATTGACCCGAACGGAGAGTGAAAAGTGGACCAGTGGTCAGATTGAGAAAAGAGGACCTCGGAGACAGTTTTAACGTAGACACAAAAATTCCAGACGTTTCTTGATAGTTTTTTGTCGTTTGGAACCTGGCCCCGAGACCTGGGTCCTCATAGATCGCTACATTTTAAATTGGGATGGCCAACCGGCACGGCAGAGCAAAATTAGACAAATTTGAGCCCATCAGACTACATAGAAGGAAACGGGAGCCCAGAAGGATAGTTTTCTATTTTTTTTTTATTCTTTGAAGGAAAAAAATAGTCTCCAATACTGGGACCTGGCCAATTAGTCTGGATTGCTCCGGGATGGCCGCCAAGAAATTAGCCAAACTGCCGATCAACACTCCATTTTTGAAATTTGGCCACCAAAAACTGCATTTCACTCTGGAAAGCATATTTCTTTGTTCACCACGACTTCCACTGCTACGAGGAAATATTTTTCTGAGTGTTCTGGGGGAATTTGCCAAATTGGACAGATTTGACTTCCCCAACGGTCAGATTTACACTTTGCCACTCTTAATTTCAACATGCTGCAAAACGCCAACACGGGACGCTCACCTCCAACGTCGCCTACGTCGACTCCCAGGCGTACAAGGGGACGACAGGCCAGCCAGCGCAGCACGAGAGGTGCTGCAGCCACTGGAACCACTGGCAAGGGGGCGAAGGGCACCTACAAGGCGCCCTCTCCGGGTCAGCCGCCACAGGCTGCGACAGCAGCAGGTGCGCCAAGCTTCCAGATACCCAAGAAGAAGTCGACCCTGTCAGCTGATGCTCCTGAGTTTAACAGCGTGACTCCTCTGGCTCTGGACTCTGGAACCGCTTGTGTGACACCTTCCCTGGAGGAGGCTGTAACGGTACCTAAACCGCGCCCTAATCCGCCCCTGCGTCATGCAAGAGCGGCGTCACCAAGGGTGCTGACTGTTGACACCCCTGGTGCAGGGCGAAACATGAGGGCGACTCCCCAGCGGTATGTCAACTTGACCTCTCCTTCCCCTGGCATCCTGCGATTGCCAGGAAGCCGCGACCTGAGCCCTCCAGCTCCGCGCCAGCGAAGCCCGCCTCGGACTCGAGACCGGACCCCGCCACCGCCGCGCTGCAGGAGCCCACCACGGACGCGCGACATGAGTCCTCCAGCTCCAAGACCGCGAAGTCCTTTGAACCCCTACAGGACTCCACACACTTGGTCTGGAGCTACGGTGATGACCTCCCCGCACGGCCAGCTGCCCACGCCATTCAGCGAGAACGCGCTGTGGGACAACCTCTACCGGCTGACCGACCACCTCGCGACCCGATCGCCGTGCGCGAAATGACCGAGGTCAAAATTGCAGCATGTGAGCAGGACATGCAGAATGAGGCGAATGAGCAGAAACCAGGACTTCGTCAATTTCCCTCCCGCTCTGATGTGGCCAACTGGCGAAAGCGCCAGCAGCCGGGTGAGAATCTCGCCTGGACTCCGCGCCCTAACCAAGGGGGTGTGGGGGCAGCGGGGAGGTCAGAAGACACGCACCAAAGCATTGCTGGCGAACTCATGGCACACTCAATGCATCCAACTCCCTCCTCAACAAGCAACGGGGAGGTGGGGGCAGCGGGGAGGACAGGTGGCTCCGGCTTGACAGGTGGCCCACGCCACATAAGCATAGCATGTTCTGGGCATTCGCTGACCTCACCGATTACCGATACCGTTACGGAACCTAAGGTGATCGGTGACTCTATGGCAAGGTTATCGGTGACTTTCGAGTCCGAGATAGACAGCGAGGCAACTTCACTGACGCCCTCACTGACTCAGGCGACTACGGAGGCGGCTACGGTTACGGATATGCTCGAGTCCCTGTTGAACTGCGAGTCCAGACCTTTGACTACCTCGCTGACCTCAACAACTACGGATATGCCCGAGTCCCTGTTGAACCGCGAGTCCAGACCTTTGACTACCTCGCTGACCTCAACAACTACGGATATGCCCGAGTCCCTGTTGAACCGCGAGTCCAGACCTTTGACTACCTCGCTGACCTCAACAACTACGGAGCAGCCAGTCAGCTCAGTCAGTTACGCAGACCTCGCACTCAGGCGTAGCATTGGACTCGCAGCCTACCAGCCGCATCTTAACCGCAACCTACCAGTCATCGAACCCCCTTCTCAAGCAGATGTCCTCAGCAGAATTCCAGTCAGAAACTTACCTCTGAACTCAGACTCAGTGAACCAGCTTTCTCGCCGGGAGAGGCGCCATCAGAGATGGGAACAGAACCAGCAGCGCCTGGCAGAACAGCGCAGAGCACTCTTCTCTGACCCCGCCTCAGCCAGAACGCCCTCAGATGCCTCTGTCCCCGCACTGAACTCTCAGCATCAATCCCTAATGCAGAATCAGATGATGTTAGAGGTATCAGAGTACATGCAAAATCTGCATCAGCAAGTGCTCCAACACTATCCGCATCTGACTTCGGTTCTACCAGCAGTGGGCGCTCCACCTATGACGCCCTACCAGCACACCTTAGGATGGGCGAGCGGTTTACCAGGTGCACCGGCGCCAGCAGCTGGATCAGGTCCCTGGCTGGTACCAGCACCGGCTCAACCGGTTCCCGCACCGGCTCAACCGGCTCCAGCACCGGCTCAACCGGCTCCGGCACCGGCTCATCCGGCGCCGGCACCATTTCAGCCAGATCCACCGGCTACCGGCTCATCGCCTTCTGACTCCGCTGAGCCTGATCAACCGTCACCAGGAAACTCGCCCCCGCCTTCAGACAATGGTGAACCACGACACAGGCGTCTAGACGTGTTGCTATGGACTTTAGAAGGAGCCTCCTTCTGGTTGAGAAATCACCTGTCCTCTTCCTCCGCAGTTACTGTCAGCCACGGCGCTGAGGCACAATACTCTTACCGACTGCCAACCATGCCTGGAAGCGCCAGTCACTTCATAACCGATACCAATCGGATTTGGATGACTATGCGGCACATCGGAGTGGACATCCAAGACCTGGCGCAGCATGGGTCAGTGCATACTCCTGTGCGCCTGACTGAGATTGAGGACAGTGACGCTTTCACTCTGGAAGTGGAGAAAACGCAAGTGGATGAAGCGCGGCGTTGCGCGGAAAGCCGTACTGGAACTCAGCAGAGACGCCTGCCCTTGTACTCATGGGTAACCATCGCGGAAAATGCCTTAGAGTCCGAGTTGACAGAATTTGACCCCCTGGGACTCCAAATTTGGGCAGCATTTTCATCTTCCGAGGCGTACTTGTTTAGAGGAATGGCGGCTGGCAACCAACCAACTCCCGCCACAGTACCGGCTAGACTGGGCGTCAACCGGTTTCCCTCTGGTGTTCCCAGCGCAGCAGAGTACAGATCGCCTGGAAATTCCTTGCCAGCGGCCCCGGGACTCCTGCCAGTAGACCAGCGCCTTTCTCAATTCCCAGGGCACCACGATCTTATGGGAGCGGCTTCCCCAAGTGATGTCTACCGAGAATCCAAGACAGTGGCTGATGTGCTCAAGCTGATCAGAGACATTCCTATGTACCCCTCCTCCGCTGACCTAATCACCACTGACGCAGATATTGCCGCGCTTCCACCTTTTTCTGAAGCGCTGGTCAATTTTCTGTCAATGGGCGTAGTCACCTTCGCCCTGGGTCGCATGAGTGCTTATCGCCTAGACCTAACCATGATCACCATGCCGGAGATCTTGAAGGAAGTGGCTCAACGCAAACTACAGCCGCGATCCCTAACTTTTCTCAAGCAAGGTGGAATGTTGAACTCGGAGGCCTGGAACCGGCGTTACGCCACTTTGGCGCCTTTCCTGGCCGACGTAGCCAGGAGCGTACTGGATGACATCGCGCTGGTAGGACTAGCGGGGACCGTGATGCGCATGGCGCAGCGACGAGAAGAGACTGCGCGTTTGTTCGCTACTCGTCTGGTATCCTGGCACGAGGTAGTCCAGTTATTGGCAGATGCCATGCCCAACTGCCACGCCATCAGCCAACAGCAGCTATTATATCAGTTATGGTCTGGACTGCGACTGAAGCAAGCTGTGATGGATCGCCTTATTGAGGATCGGTTGGATCTGCAAAGTCCAGCGGATTGGGAAAGCAATCATCCCGGATCCACCGCGCTGCAGCATATCATCACTGTGGCCACCAAATTGGAGCGCAGTGAAGCTCTGACCGCAGCGCGAACCTCTCCCGTCTCTGCACCTGCGAACCGAAGTCCTGCCTGGAGGAATGGTCGCTCGTCCTCCAGACTTAACGCCGTGCAGGACGCTGGGGAGGAAGATGCTACTGACCTCGACCCCGCCGACCTCAGGGTGCAGCACGCCGTGCCGCCCAGCCCGGCGGGATTGACCAGGCCGCCACGCCGATGCTACGTCTGCAACTCTGACTCCCATTTATGGGCTAACTGTCCCGACGAGGCCAAGAAACGAGCATGGATTGCTGACGCCCCAGCTCGTTTGGCACGCCGCCGCGCTGCAAATGAATCTCATATCGCAGCGCTGGAGACAGAATGGGAGGATTTGGAAGATGAAGCGGAAGCGCTGGAGTATTTTCAGAACGAGGAATCGGCCGCAGCGTCCTCCTCGGGTCAGCAATCTGCGGAGGAGGAGGACTGAGTGTCCTCCCGCCGGCGGGACGCCGGCGACAGGGCGGTATGGGTAACCGCCCCTGGGCAAGGAGTACAGCCTTCGCCCACAACCGGGGAATATCCAGAAAGAGCCTCCGCCACCCCCCAACCCTCTGGCCGCTCGAGGGTACGGATTCACCTGGTCTGCCGATCAGAGGCGACAACGCCATCTCGACAGAACCAGAACCCTACGGGATGAACCCTCGTTGACCAGTACCGCTGTTTACACAGCGAACCTTTCCACTGAGCAGGGCCGGCGAGAACATCACTTGGTGTCCCGGCGCCATCAGCGGTCGCCACGAAGGTCACCCACTTCGTCGCCTGAGCGCTCCAAGCCTCCCGTTATGTTCAGTGTAGATCGCTCCCATGGAACTGGTGATCGCCGTCAGGCTCCACAACGCGAGCGTGGCGAAACGCCCCGCGTTGACCCCACAGACCCTAACCCTAACCCTAACCCGAACCCTAACCCTAACCCTAACCCTGAGACATCAGTACTGGCAGCACTGGATGAGGATGATGGTCAGGAAGAGGAGACCCAGTGGACCTTCAACCCACTCAACACCCCCTGGCGGAAAACTCCTCGACCGCGGGTACCGAGAAAAGCTCCGGTGGAGCGTATGCGAGCCTTGAGGCAGCGGATTCAGGATGTAACGCTACCCGCGGTTTCACACCCTCTGGACGACAGTGGGGAGGAAGGGGGTGGAACTTCAAAAACTGGCCCAGCTTCAGAACCCCCACCTTTTAAACTTCGACCTGAGGTGTTTCCTTCGACGTCTCGACCAGCAGCGTGTCCAGCCTTGGCAGAGAGGGCGTCCTCAAGCGCAGAGCGCACTACGAGTGCAGCGCGCAAGCGCACTGGAAAACCTCGCAGCAGAACTCCGAAGACGGTACGAGACCGACTGCAGCATGAGGCAGAGGTTACGAGGCTGGGAGATGAACCACCAGGACTTCGAGCAGAGTCACTGGCGGATCGCACGCGTGCTTGGAGAGAGATGACGCACCCGGAGCACATGGCCGCGGCAGCGCTGGTAAAGGAGAATGAGAAATGGAGAAATGCATGGGTACCAGAAGGGTGGCGCAGATATCGCCGCCGCTGGTACAGATGGCATGGGAAGGTCACCCCTGACCTAACGATAACCGAAGGAGCAGTTCAGCTATCTCTGGAGACCGAGTGCGGTACTATCCCAGGTTCTGGTGGAGATGTAGGAATTCCAGACGCATGGTGCAGTCTATACAGGGTGCACCAATGGAACCAGCGAGAAAGGGAAGCGGCGGAGGAGGCTGCTCACCTGGCTCTACCCTCAACAGCAAGTGGTGATTCACTCTCCCTGGACTCAGCGGAACCATCAGATGCGAATCCCGCGACAACTCTGGATTTGACCTTATCTCCATCCAGTTCTCAGCCCGCAACTTCTGGGGACATTTCTGACCTCGAGGACTCCCAGCGGTCGCTCAACTTCACGCAGCAGTTGATGGAGCGACAGCTGGCCGCCGCCAGATCGGAGAACAACCCAAGTGTGCTGACAACGGTGACAGAAGGAGTGGAGCCGACTCCCCTGAAAACCATCCAGGAGGAAACCCACCTGGAACTGCTACTGACCATTCAGAAACAGCAACGCCATCGTCTGCGGCCGATCCTGGAAGGTAATGAAGCAGTGGCAGCACCAGCGAACGTCACCAACGCCCAGGCGGCACCGCGGGAAGAAGAACCCCCCTCGTTCACTCAAAAGTCCGAACCAGAAGACAGCGCTGGGGAGGAAGAGGAGGAGAAGATGTCCATCCAACCTCTTCGCTCTTACCCTCTGGAAAGTCGCACGCAGAGCCGCGCCAGACGACGCGCTCAGGGACAAGAGCGACGCGCTAAGGAGCGGCAGCTACAAGCAGATCGCGACCTGGAAGGTGGATGGTACTTTGGTCCGGATCCTCGTTCGCAGCCTGCACCACCGCGCACAAGACCTATCCGGTCTAAGCAGCGCGTACCTTTGCATCACCCAGTGCGAGCAGCCATCTGTGCACATCTGCGACGCGATGGTCAAGTAATGTGGAACCAGGACAGTCAGCTGACTGCGATTCGGGACAAAGAGGGAACGCTGCTATTGGTGTTCTGGGCCTTGCTGAAGGGACAGCGAGTGCGCGTGCTGGTGGATTCGGGTGCCTCGGATGAATTCATCTCCAGTGAGTGCGTCAAGAGATTGAACCTCACAGTTCGCGCTAATGGGATGCCGCTGAACGTTACCCTCGCGGATGGGTCAGTGCAGACCTCTGCGCAAGTCGCTTACGGCAAGCTGACCGCCGAGACTTCAGAGGGGACTTACTCCGAGGTCATCAAGATGCGAGTACTTCCTTTGGGCATCAAGGTGGACATTGTACTCGGAGGAAGGTGGTTGAGACACCTCTCGCCGGTCACGCTGGACTATGATGGGTGGGGATCAGTCAAGTTTCGCCAGCATGGCAAATCCGTGCGGATACGGGGATGTTCGCCAGGGCGTAGCCCTACACGCAAAGGCGAGAGAACCGCGATGGCTCTGGAACCGATGGTAATGTTATCAGCGGCTCAAGCGACCAAGGAGATCAAAGCCTATCGGCGCAGATATGCGGGAATGGACAGTGCCGCGACACCCCACGACATCTTAGTGGCCTATGCGACACCTCTGGTAGGGACTTCGATGTTATCAGCGGTGGCCACCGGCGAGAATTTGGAGGACCCTTCAATCTCCCCCGAGTGGAGAAAGAAGTTTCAGAAGCTGATCGAGTCCTTTTCACCTCGAGTAATTCGCGAAGCGCTGCCCAACTTTGACGCCCTGCGAAAAGATGAAGTGGCCCACGTGAGACTGCAAGAGGGATGGAATGGCATCGCGCCCGCTAAGAGGCCCTACAAGATGTCCATGGTGGAGCTGACTCAATTGCGAGAACGCCTGGATGAACTCCTGAGCAAGGGCTACATCAGACCTTCCTCAAGTCCGTTCGCTGCACCAGTGCCGATGGTTCCCAAGCCTGGGAAACCTGAAGTACTCAGAATGGTCTGCGACTTCCGAGCCATCAACAGCCTGACCGTCAAGGACAAATATCCACTTCCCGACATTCAGCAGTTGTTCGACTCCATGCATGGGGCCAAGTACTTCTCCTCCTTCGATGCGGTCGATGGGTTCTGGCAGATGGCTATGGCGTCGAGGATGTGGAAAAGACTGCGTTCACTTCTCCCTATGGCTCGTATGAGTGGTTGGTGATGCCCATGGGGTTGACCAACAGTCCTTCTGCTATCAGAGACGCATGCAGCGCGCTCTGGGACATCTTCCTTTTGTAAGAATATTCCTGGACGATTGTATCCTCTTCAGCAACACCTTGGAGGAGCATCTTTCCCATCTCCAGCAATTTCTCGAAGTCTGTGAGAACCAGGGTATCTACCTCAAAGAGTCTAAGTGTCAACTATTGCAGACCCAGATACGCTTTCTGGGGCACGTGATCTCACGGGAAGGAAGTCAACCTCAACATGACAAGCTGGCCGCCATCAGGGACTGGCCCGCTCTGGAAAACGCCACGCATGTGCGCCAATTTTTGGGGTTGGCTGGGTACTACCGGCGGTACATGCTGGGCTTCTCTGAAGTAGCACAACCCTTGACTCAGCTCACCAAAGGGGATGTCGCTTGGCTATGGGGACCCATGCAGCGTTGGGCCTTCGAGGAGATTAAGAAGGCGCTATGTTCTTCACCCACTCTGGCGCTACCCGATATGAAAGCGGCGGCCGAAGGACGGCATCCTTTCGTGGTACAAACTGACGCCAGTGGAGTGGCACTAGGGGGAGTACTGATGCAAGACGTAGGAAATGGATTGCAACCTATCGCCTTTGAGAGCAGACAGTTTAATGGAGCCGAGCAGAACTACCATGCTGGCGAAAGAGAACTCTGCGCTCTCCATCACTGCACTACTCAAACTTGGCGACACTACCTCATCTGGACCGAGTTCCAATTGCAGGGTGACCACAAGCCCCTAGTCTGGTTAATGGCACCCGGACAACCTCTCAGCCGACGCCAAGCCCGATGGTACATGGATCTAGTGGAGGTAGGGGTACCCGAGATGGAATACATCCCTGGGGCGCTACTCTGGGTTCCAGACGCTCTGTCCAGGCGACCCGACTACAAGGAAATTTCCGCGAGAGAAGGACTGGTAGAAGCTGGCTTTGTGCATCCGGTTACTGGGAAACCGCAGCGACCTCCCTCGGCCGCAGACACTGCCAGCAAGTTTCGACCTGCAGCTGGTAAAGAGTCCCGCCAAGGACGCGCGCCCCTGGGAGTGGTAGATCCCAACAAGTTGAAGGAGCGCAAGTCCAACAGCGCCAAGACCAAAGATCCTGAACCAGTCCTCGCGTACAGTGGGACTCTCACCTGGATGGACTCCCCTCAACTCTGGATGGACGCCTTACATACCCTGCAGCTGGCCGAAACTGGGTACGAGAAAGCAACCCTGGCAGTTCAGACGCGCTCTGGCAAACTGACAGCATCCTCGCCCCCTTCTCCCAGGAAGACCCCTGTTGATTTCTCAGCAACGCCGAAGTGCAGCGAGGCTTCAACCAGACTCCTGGAGCCCAGCGATCGACAGGACTGGAAGTTCCGGGCGGACATGTTCGACTTCTTGAGTCAAGAATATGGACCTTTCGAGGTGGACGCCTGTTGCGACTTGGGAGGAAAGAATCGTCAGGTCAACCGCTACTGGACGGACTGCTTGAAGGAAAACTGGCGAGGGTTGAACGTCTGGTGCAATCCTCCCTTCTCCTCCAACCATTTGACCATCGAGGCCGTACTGAGGAAATATGTGGAAGAATGGCGTCTGGACCCTGAGAATACTTCAGCTCTCTTCGTCCTTCCTGACTTTCAGTCTCGCATGCCACAGTGGCGGCAGTTGTTCAGATCTGCGGGAATGAGAGTGGAGTACATTATTCCTACCCATGACGCTCAAGGAGAACCTGTGCAGATGTTCGCCGCCCCGGATGGAGCCCTTCTGGATCTTCCTTGGCCCCTGCTAGTGGTGTACGCCCCGCCAGCTCGACAGCGTGTCAAGCGGGAAAGGAAAACGAGTTCCCCCCCTCCTATCGTGCGTACTGGAGAAGCGGCCAGCGTTCGAGACCTGCATCAGCAGATATCAGGAGGCCAGTTCCTCAAAGCGCTGCAAGCGGAATATGGGCGACCTGGTCCCCTCCGGACTTTAAGGAAGGAAATCCAAGAAGCTCCGCATCAACGCACTCGTGACTTCTGCGTAGTGGGAGATGTGTTGTGGAGGGTGAGCGCTGGGCGCTATCAGTTGGTACTGGGAGAAGATTCACCCCTCCGTGAGGTAGTACTGCAAGAGGCGCATGCATCTGTTTCAGCTGGACACGCGGGCAGGGACAAAACTCTGGAACGAGTACTGCGACGCTTCTGGTGGAAAGGGGCAGCAGAAGATGTGGGACGCTGGGTTTCATCTTGCACTATCTGTCAAGCGGTGCGACCGAGAAATTCCTACCCGGATGGATTGCTGAACCCACACACTATTCCTACGCGACTATGGCAAGTGGTCAGTGTGGACTTTGTTACTGGACTGCCAGTCACGGCGCGGAATCACGATGCCTTTGCTACTTTCACATGTAAGCTTAGCAAAATGGTTCACATCATCCCGTTGAACTTCCAGGACAGCTCCTCTGAGGTTATCGCTCGAATCTACTTCGACCACATCTGGAAACTACATGGCACCCCTATGAAGATTGTCTCTGACCGCGACCCTCGTTTTCAGGATGCTATGTGGAAGGAATTGATGAGACTTATGGGAACTAAAGTGGCCTCCACCACGCCTTACAACCCTCGTTCGGACGGACAAGCTGAACATACCAACCGCGTGGTAGAAGACATGCTAAGGTCCTTCGTAGGCAGCAATCCAGAGGACTGGGATTTGTGGTGTGCCAACGTAGAGTTCGCCATAAACGATACGCGGAGCGATGTAACCGGCTTTACCCCGTTTGAGTTGGTCTTGGGGCACTCGCCTATGTCGCAACTGGACTTGTTCCTGCAAGCGGCTGCTGGACAACACTCCAAGCGTAAGGGTGGAGAAGGTACGGCACACGAGATGGCTAGTAAATTCGCGGCTCAACTAGAGGACGCCCGCACTAAGCTAGAACTGGCACAGCAACGCCAGCGACATCAGTTTGACCAGCGTCACACCGCCAAATCCTTTCAGTTGGGAGACTTGGTCTGGGTAGATGCCAAGCATCTCACGGAAAATATCATGAACCGCGAATCCTTCAGGAAGCTGGGACCTCGCTGGCACGGGCCCTTACCCATCACCGAGAGGCGAGAGCTACCCGAAATTGACAGAGGTGCTCCGGTGGCTTACCGGCTCAAGTTACCCCCTAAATGGCGTATCCACGATGTTTTTGCGCAGCATCGCCTCAAGGAATACCGCACCGCGGATGAAGCCTTTGCGCTGCGTCGACAAATACCTACTCCTGCCAAGGTTCTCGTGGATGGACAATCCCAGACCCATGTGTCTAAGATTCTGGCTCGAAGAGTGAAACCTATGAAAGGAGGCAAGGAAGTAGAAGAATTTCTGGTTCGCTGGACTGGGTACTCTAATGCTCATGACTCCTGGAAGACCCGTGAGTCGTTGAACTACGGGGGTGAACTCGAACAGCTCACGGAGTTCGAACAACTGAGACTATCACGAGAAGGACAAGCCCGGGAGAAAGCCTTACAGGAGGTCAGAATGCAGCGGAAGCAAAGGCGGGAACGCGCCGGAGCTCTAACTTTCCTGGACACCTCTGATGAAGGAAAACTCACTTCTCTGGACAACTGCTTACCTTGGGAACAATACTGTCGCTCCGCTGACGCCTTTGTGACGCATCTAGCTCTTCTGGACTCTGGGGTCTCGACACGCGAGTTGCGACTACTAGTACTTTTCAGTGGTACAGGAAGTGTGGAGAGAAGTTTCATGTCATGTTATCCGAAGAGCACTGTGGTCACCGTCGATCATGATCCTCGCTGGCAACCTACCTACGCTGAGAAGGTTCAGGACTGGGACTTCAAGCGTTACGCACCTGGTTACTTTGATGTCATCTGGGCTAGTCCACCGTGCACCGAATACAGTCAGGCTAAGACCACTGGGGTGCGACAACTGCGACAGGCTGATGCTTGTGTACGCCGAACGCTCCAAATTCTTGACTTTCTCAAACCCCAGCATTGGTTTATGGAAAATCCGATGGGCAGGTTTCCCTTTGCGCTGCGATTTCGACCCGTAGTTCGCCGGTTACCTACCCCGTTGTATTGCTCTTACTGTATGTATGGTACTGGCTATCGCAAGCCTACTTGCATCTGGACGCAGTCGCCTCCTCCAGTGGATCTACGATACTGCACGATGGATACTCCTTGTCTTCACCAACAGACTCTGGGATCACATCCGGAAACTGCTCAACTGGGACCTCATCCAGGGCAACAAGGAGCGGGAGTCTCCACTGCTGTATACCCTCTGCCCACTGGATTGCTTCGTCAACTCTTCGAGCACCTGTTCGATCAGAAAAGCATATCACGCATCCATACGCATAGCTGATCTGTGTCTGGATCTTAGCTGCTGTACAAATGACTCTGAGTTATCATCTCTTTGTACTAACAAGCTAAGAGGGGAGGAGTTGTGCCAGGGAACAATAGCCCGGCCAAGCCATTCGATTGGCATATTGTATTTATGCATACTGGGGCAGTGAGATGGCAATGGGCTCGGAAGGGGACTCCCGAGCCATTGACTTCGTACTATGGGGAGCGAAAGCCTGGACTTGATTATAGCTGGCAGCATATTATCGTACACCCTTCTGGTGCGCTACGCCGCTGGGAGCGTAATAGGGGCGGCGGCTGGTTTCTAGAAGACGCCACTCAGTTGAAGGCGCCGGTAGCGCCATTCTCATTACCGATCAGCCGCGTTGGGATCGCGTACTGGAATCCGACGATTGTGATTGACGATGACGAATATCGTGGAATTCCCTACAAGGGGCGTAAGCCTATACACTCAGCGCCTACGAACAGTGAAGATTCGGGTACAGGCGCTGTGTCCTGGAGTAAGGAGAAGTTACCAGATTCTGATGACAATGATGACGCAGGTGTCACTAACAGTAAGGAGAAGCTACCAGATTCGGATGACAAAGATGACGCGGGTGTCATATATGACATGGACACTGCCAGTCCGAAATGGGAGCCAACTTCGCCTGAATATGATGACACCGAGGATGACGTCAGCGAGTTCGATGACTTGGTAGCTGACGATGCTGAAGAACAAGCTGAAGCTCGAAGGTTGAAGAGACTGGGACTGCAATTGATCATGGATGAGAAGGGTGAACTTCACTGGGTACCAAAGGGCACCTCCCCGACCTCACCTGTTCAGCCCGATGATCAGCCTATTACCGAGCAGAAGTCTGAGGCCATATCTGAGGATGCCCCAGCCTCTGTGGTGGAGACTGTTCATGCACCACCGAAGAAACCTTATGGGTCAGATACTGGATTGACTTCAATGGGTGAGAATAAGGCTGGGGTGTCTGAAGAGACGAAGAGGCAACCTAGGAAATATCCGAGATGTTGGACACATGAGTATATAACTCAATTGAAGTACTCCATAAGAAGTGACAGTGATGAAGAAGAAGGGCTTGACGTGGCTCCTCGTAGGAAGAAAGCAAAGATCAGCAAGGGACAATGAAATCAACTGTCTTGATTAGGATTGTCCAAATGCAGATTCTCTGATTAGGATTTGTATAGGTGGCAGATGATGATATGCCAGCCGACATGGGACAGATCGATTAGAGAATATGAACTGCGCGACTTGAGAGTATAAGACTTGAATATTGCCCATTTGGAGGCTGTTCTAACTTGAAGTAACTATTTGGAGGAGCTGTTGCTCAACCTGTTAATTTACTGGTCAATCTTTCCTGCCATAAAGATATTGCAATTGCTTGAATTGTAGCCTTGTTCATCCATGCCGTGCACCGCAGCCGCAACCCCTGCCACTCCGAAGCACAAGAGAATGCAAGCAAGGAGCACCACCGGCATGTGCGGGCCGAGCCCCCATGGCGGCACGCCACAGCCCACCGTCGCCGATCGAGGAGCCACCACCGGCTCCGCCTGTTGTGGCGGACGCCCAATGGAGTAGGCCCCCATCTCAATCGTAGGGGGGCCTTCCCTCGGAGTCGACAGCTCCACCCCACCGGAGAATCCCTCCTAGGGCTGAGTGAAGAGCGCAGTCTGAGCATCGTCGTCGTCAATCGCCGCCGACTCCATGGACACCAGTGGAATGAATGTTGCCTGATTGAACCGCACCCCACGTGCAGCCTCGGAAACCTCGCGTCGCATCTGCTGCGGCTCGGTCTCCATGTCCATGTCCTCACCGTCGGAGTCCTCGGAGTCGCTCACGGCGAATCCGTACGCCGAGACGTCCACGCCACCGGATGCCGCGCCCGCATCCACCACCGTGGGCACACCGTATTGCTCGCACGCCGCCGCGAACGCCGCTGCCCCGTTGTCGGCGGCGGTCTGGAATACCTGGCGCATCGCCAGGGTGTGCAGCACGTCCGGCGTACAGTCGTCCACTGGCTGGCAGTACGCCGCCGTGGACCCCGCCTCTTCCCGCTTCCCGCCAAGCGGGCAATCAAACCATGAATGATATTTGTGCCAATCGCCCGCCGTGGGGCAGCGGGGGCAGTTGGGAAGCGCCTTACGCTGCTTCCCGTCGAACCCAACATGTGGGTCGGGGTAAGAGCCTGCACGAAACCCCGCCATACCCTTGCGGGTCCGTTTGGGAAGGATAGCGGCCGCACCACCAGTTCGCTGCGTCTTGATGATGTTTTCGATGCGGTCGATCGTCGCAATGAGCTTGATCAGGATTTCGTCACCTGGTGGCACCGCCGCCGAAGCCGCGGTCCCGGCAGCACCACCCTGGTCCGCGTGCGACGTGTGTCATGAAACATAAATCGACGCGACCAGGTCGGAGAGCTCGGAGAGCGAGATGTGGTGGAGGTCCGCCAGTCGTGGGTAGCGGACGCGCACCGCCGCGTAGAAATCCGGGTCCAAGGACTCCCACAGCTGCGTTGCTGCTTATGAGTCGTGGCAGTGGGAGTCCAATCCGCAGCTCGGTTCTCGCGAACCAGCTGCTGCTCTTTGGCCAGAATCGGCCGCGGGTCAACCTTGGCGGGGTAGACCAATGCCGAATGTTCCTCCTGCAACTTCTGACGAACTGCAGGCGGGACGCAACCCTTGATGAGGTCGACGAGGGCACGCCGTCCATCCCGGTCGGACACAGCGTCGGTGCCTAGCAGTTAGCCGTAGGCGACGGAGTCAGGCTCAACGATGTAGGTGAGTGTGTCATAAACTAATTCGTTCACGACGCGCTGCACCCCCAGAGCAGGGCTGTCGAGGTCAAAGACGTCCGGTTCCAGTCCGGCCGTGACGATCTCGGCCTTGATGAGAGCTATCACAATCTTCGCCAGCTTTGAGACGTCGTCCTTGGCGCTGAAGTAGTCCCCGCCGAGCGCATGCTGCTTAATGGCCTTGGCCCACTTTCGATGTCGGCCTTTCGAGTAAATGGCGTTGACGGCAGTCTTCGCACCCTCATACCGCTGCCGAGCCAAAAGAATCGCAGGAGTGTCACCCTGCGCTGGTGCCGGTGGAGCTGGCACAGGTGGTGTGCGGACCGTCGGAGAATCCCGGACTGCGTCCACAAGCCTGATGGAGGAGTCCAAATCAAACTCCCTCAACAGTTTACGTTTTGCTGTTCGTTGTGTTGTATCCATCATAAAGAAAGCCTGAAGAGCGGGCAGGCGCTAATCGGGGTACGCCGGGTCGGTAAAATACGGAGCGTAGAAAAATGCAGCAAAGAGACCACTCGTAACAGGCAGGTCGAGGGCGGAGATGTCGCAATGATGGTCGACTAGTATACGGCCCTGCAAGGAGTTGCGGTAGCTAATCCCGACGTAAATCCCGAGGAGAGCCTCACCACCATGCGAAAACGCGTCGCCCCGTAGACCCGCCAGCCGTCAGTGAGATCAGCTCATGTCTCTAGCTCCCGAAAATGCCCAGCGCACCCATGGGCGCGCCGCCCACTCAAGCGGCAGCGTTTAGCCAATCATGGCCAAACTAAAGAAGTGGAATAACGTGGATGGGTCCACGACCTACCGATATACTGCCGGTATATCTCGGGTGAATATATATATCACTGGTAATCAGAACTCAGGGTTTAGATAAAAATAAGTGTTATTGGTAAAAGAGATAGACAGCTATAAACCTAGAAACCCGGAAACCATGAACGGTCACAGCAACTACTGTACTACTACTCGTACCCTAACTCTAGGCATACTCAGATAGGACTTCTGAATCTGAGTGGGGGCCTGAACTGAGACTCTCAGACAGGGCTGCCCACCCAGATTCCGGCAGCTATCGTGTGTTAGTTTAACATGATGTTGCATATTCCCATTCGTACTGCTATCCTCAAATTACGCTTCACATTACCCGATATATGACATTCATGTTTTTAAGAAATGTTTGCCACTTTACGCACGCAGTGCACAACTGCGGCATTAACTCTCCGAGTAGATAGCGTGGCGTGTTTAGAACCCGCAGGTAGCAACTTTCTGCAAGAAAAGGTAGCTAGATCACCACCATTGAGCGATCACGTAAACTTACTCATGAAACCGTAATTCACCGCAGCATCTTAAGTTGTCCTCGCTTCGAAAAACATATCACGTCTTCGTGCCACCCCCTAGACTGGGAGTGTTGCATAAGTAAATAATAGCATTGGCCAACCTATCTTGTGGGAGATATAGCTACAATCACAAAGAACGTTGTCTTAGAACGTTCGGGGAGTGGTATTATCTTGAAGTGTCCGTAGAGAAAATATGTTTTTGAGTCTGATAAGAGATGATATCATCTTAAGTATTCCGCGGTTTACCAAAGCTAACCAAGGTTAAGTGATTTTCAGTCAGGTAAACATTTCTGATATCGCTGAAAACTGCTCAAATAGGAGAAGTGCTGCTGAGCAGCATATTTTTTTCCAAGTTGTGTTCAGGAGCAGCATCTATTGAGAGTGATTCCGGTCGGGACATATTCTTCCGAGTGCCATCTCGGAAATACCCGCAGGGCAAGGAAACGCCGCTTGCAGGAAACTTACAAAATGTCAGAATGCGGACGGTATGCAATTGTGCCTGAAAGACATCTTGCTTCAAATGAGGACTCTTGCGTTGCGTTGTCAAACTACTTTGTTCCAGCACAAGTATTTCTTACTCGGCGAATGTGTGTCAGCAGCGTGCGTATACAAGTAGCACGAGGCACGGTCCGTTGGGCCTATTCTAGGGTTGTTGGCCACGTCGCATGCTAAGCAGCGAGCTTGGCTCAGGCAGCTTTCCTGGCATTCTTCCATGGTGGCCACGAGGTTTTTGTACGCATAGTCTCGCCCTCCACTTCGACATGCGCTTCGACCGAAGAAGGACATCCCAAGCACTGTTATAATAGAAGACGCCGGAGCTTGTCCTTGCGAAATGGCAGGCTTACCCGTGCCCCGCGTTTCAATAACGGCAGGCTCGCCAGTGTTCTTTGCTTCTATGATGGCAGGCTCGTCCTTAACGGCACTTCGCAGTGGATCAAGTAACGGATCAGCCTCACAAGAAGCTATGCTTTCACCAGGACGATTCGAGGGTTCGCTGGCAGTGGGTTCGAGGTCGGGCTCATCTTCCAAGGCAGGTTCGCATGAGCCGCCTTTGGAGCCATCCTGGCAGACACAAAACCAGCTCTCGCCGTCGTATTGTAAATATTTTCCATCTGGGTGGACGCATTTTGGCGGCTGAATCCACTGGAAACGTTGGTCCACCGCCTTCTCCAAGGATTTCAGTTTGTGTTCTGTTTCTTGCAGTTTTTCTGACAAGCGATCGAGCTCTCGCAGTTTGGCTTTGGCGGTTTGGAGATCTTCCAGGAGATAGTTGTACTCGGATGCTGTGACCACTCTCTCCCCCCCGATGGTGGCGATGCACTCGTCACGAGCCGTACCAAGTGCAGCCAAAGATTGAACAAGTGACAGAAGTAGGTGTATGCGTCGCTGCATTTGTCCTGCATTCGCAGCCGAAGCCCTTCCAGCAGTCAACATTATAGTGACTAGAAAGAGACACGTGCGGGCGTTACACACGTCATAAACACCATCAGCCAATATGGCAGAGAACATCAGGTCTGAAGTTGACTTAGTTTGACGGGCGCGAACCTACAACTAGAGTTTAGCGCGTTGTGTGTCTTTCATCGAGTAACCAAGTCATTAAAAATAGCTTGAAAAGCTGATTTGTCGAGGGATAGGGGAAAGTGGGGTTAAGGGCTTCCACGTCGCATCGTTGTTAAGTGCAGTCAAGGTGATATCGCTGAGGCCTGATCTATTGGGGCTGTCTTGCTCTTACAAAATAGAACTTTGCAGGGAGGTGCGCTTCGGGACAGTGCCCAAGGTTGCAAAGTGGATGACGGGTTTAGAGGCTAAGCAATAAATGGCAGATATGGGACAGTAGGAGGTGCTCGCTAAGGGACGAGCAGCATCTAAAACACAATAAGCACACAAATCAGGGCCTCCCTATGGGGACACAAGACTTGTTTTGAATTATTCACAGAAAACGAAACAAGATTCCCAAGTGTTGGTTATAAAGTATCATTTATCGTGATTACTCTCATCTCTGGCTGAGAGCCTCCGGAAGCTTTCATCGGCTCTTCTGCTTCTCATCACTTCACTTCTTCAGTTTTTAGGGTTGCGAGTTTGACGTTACACTCGACTCGTCGTGTGTCACAGCACGCTAGAAAGCTGAAGCTGGATCCCCGACCGCTACGCAGGCCCTGAGAAAATCGAGGGCCCTTCGGGCTCAAAATCCGGGGCCCTTCGGGCCCAAAATCCGGGCCCCTTCGGGTCCTTAACCACAGGCCCTTCGGGCCTGCGCGTCAAGGGGGCCCTTCGGGCCTTGTCCCCGGTAATTGGCCACCCCAATTGAATGTCCCCGATATACAAAAAATCACTCATGGGGCAAAATTTGTATATCGGGGACATTTAATTGGGGTGGCCAATTACCGGGGACAAGGCCCGAAGGGCCCCCTTGACGCGCAGGCCCGAAGGACCTGTGGTTAAGGACCCGAAGGGGCCCGGATTTGGGGCCCGAAGGGCCCCTGATTATGCGGCCCGAAGGGGCCCGAATTTTGAGCCCGAAGGGCCCCCGATTTTGGGGCCCGAAGGGCCCGTGCTTTTGGTCACGCTGGGCCCCCGATTTTGGGTCCGAAGTGGCCCGGTTTTTGGGGGCCGAACGACCCCGGATTTTGGGTACGATTTCCAACTATCACGTGGCCGAATTTTAAGCTTTCATATGGACGACCAATCGTAAGCTCTCATACAGGTTGATTTCAGCTTCCCATAGACGAATGTTTAGCTCTCACGTCCCGGGCGGATTCTCAGATATTATGCGTGTTTCAACTCTCACTGCTGAGATTCAGTAGTTCAGTATCACGTATGACGTATGACAGTGACAGTGACAGTACAGTGACTTCCTACCTGTACTCAGTAGTTCGACTTCGGTAGCTTAGACTGTGACACACGATATGATTGCCTAGTGACGGCCTCAGAGCTTAGATAGCCTGAGAGTCGTGTATTCATTTCTATCTTTTGATATACCCGATTGCCTCGCTCAAACCCTACGGCGTTCAGCGTTTTCACTGTGTCACTAGGACATTCTAGTAGGCTATAGGCCCACCACTTGCCTAAAGTGGTTTTGATTCAAAGCCACTAAATGGCTGGCTAAAGCTGTAGAGGGGCGAGCGTGGCTGAGTAGGTAGAATGTTGCGGGGTGCCGCGTTTTCACGGCACGACTGACTGTGTAGATGGAGGGGTAAGCGCGACGAGTGGCGGAGGAAAGTACGGAGAGGATGGGTCAGGGAGCGCTGGGGCCCCCGATGGTATGCAGCATTGCGCAGAGTTTGGTACTGAGTGCTTCGCGACACGTTAAAAAGACCATGACCTCGGACATCGACAAGCGCGGAGACCTCGACTCTACTCTCCTACCTTCCGCCCACCCCCGCCGCTCCGCATTTTTCCTCACTGCTCTATACATCTTTACCCGTATCATTTTACCTTAATTTGCCACGCTTGCCGCTTGTTTGTGAACTTTGAGCGGATCTTCGAATCTTGCGGGCGACTTGGCCGTTTTTGACCGTCTATAACTTACGTTCTGCTTGGGCTCGGACATTTTCCTTTGGAGAGTGTTTTTACTTCGCCATTACCGGCCGTGTTACCGAGTTTCGTGGGCATCGGCGCAGATTTTGAATTTATCTTGGATTTGGCCCCTTCCTTGAAGGGGGCTCACCCTTATCGTTAGGGTTTCATCCCTTCGGTGCTTCGCTTGCAGCTGTCATGGCTGCCATGGATCCTTCTGATGGGTTCACCACTCCAGTTCCGGCTGGGATCGACACGCGGAGGGCGCTTCCCTTCAGCGACGGCCCTGAAGAGCCTGTGCCCCCTACACCTGTGAAGCGTCGCCCGCTTGACAGTGATGACACGGACGGTGCTTTGGTTCTCAGGGAGTTCCTTAAGGACTGCCAGACGATTCTCCGCGAGCCTGGTCACCGGGCCAGCATTATTCAGCAAGTTCGTGACCAGTGCCGGCCCACTCACATCAAGGCTTCGGAGTGGGTTTTTGACATCGACAAGATCAAAGGCCAAGTGCCTCGGGAAATTGCACTGGACCGCTTCACTAAAGCGGTACAGACCCAACTAACCGACTTCAACCTTCAGTTTGACACGGTATTCCACCCGACTGACCTCACGACGGCTGTTCTTCCTGAGGCCACTCGCATTCTCTATCGCATCTTGACGTCGCTGGTGCGTGGGTCATGCCTTCGGCTCATTGAGGAGTCGGCTACGGTGTCTCCGGATGATGGGCGCCGTGCGTGGCTGGTCGTCTGCCGGGCCGTTGCCAGGCGGCGCAGGCCGTGGGTTTCCCATGGTTACCTGTTCGAGACAGCTCCTGCGATCGAGCTGCTGGAGGATGTAGACCCCGAGCCCTATATTAAGGGTTTCATGCAGCACCACACCGCTATCCGTTCTGAGCTCAGACCTGGTGTAGAGCCTGACGATGTGTGGGGTGTGGGGTTCGCCTTGGACCTCCTCACCCTTCGCATGTGCCCTCTGTATTATAAGGACCTTCTACAGGAGTGGAATTCTAAGACGGCCGAGGGCAGGGAGAAGCGGGCTCTCGGCATTCAACAGTTCACGTTGGCTGTGAAGGCCTTCCACCAACAGAAAACAGAGGAAAAGAAGCTGCTTAAAGAGAAGAAGAAAAAGGATGGGGTCTCCGCATTGGCGGCCTCACTTCTCTCTGGGGAGTCCCCTTCTGCCGCCCTTCTGGCCCGTGCGGGCATCCCGCAGACTCGCATTGTTGGTGGCCGCAGGCGTGACGAGCCCAGGCACCCGCCACAGACTCGGGATGCTCAGCCGCAGGCGGCCGGACAGGGTGCTCACCGGTCTGGGGGCGACAGGGGTACAGCTCCCCGCGCCAGACCGGCCCGCGGTGGAAAGAACCGACAACAGAACATGAAGGGACACAGGAAGGGCTCTCACCCTTCCCCTCATGCCCCTCCGCCGCGGACTCAGGGGCAGCGGCAGCCTGCATCCGGTGGTGCACCGACTGCCTTGCGGGTGACGCGGGATGCGCAGGGCCGCCACTCGGTCCAGTGCTGGGACTGCGGCGGCCCTCACTTCCGCCGTGACTGCCCTGGAGGGGTGCAGAGTGCTCATGTGGCGGGGTTCCACCCCGAGGGCACGCCCATTGCAGACATCCTGTCAGAGTTGGATGCGGCTTTCCTCGATCCGGAGGAGGAGGTGTATGAGTCATGCCTATATTCTTACTCATTGGAGCTCGAGGAGGCACCGATTGACATCCCCGCGGCCCAGGCGGCTGCCGTTGTGCCGCACTCTGCCGTTGACAGTGGGGAGCCGTGGACTGAGTCGGAGTGGGCTATCTGGGACTCATGTGGCCGCTCGGAGGAGCAGTACTATGACGCTGTCAACCGCTTCAACTCGTACCAGGACCCTGGCGATGGGGACGGCCCCGACGGTGAGATGACACCTGCTCAGCTCCATGTTGCCGTG
>LGRX02032365.1:0-41515 GCA_001247695.2 Cymbomonas tetramitiformis | reverse complement strand
GGGCACCTACAAGGCGCCCTCTCCGGGTCAGCCGCCACAGGCTGCGACAGCAGCAGGTGCGCCAAGCTTCCAGATACCCAAGAAGAAGTCGACCCTGTCAGCTGATGCTCCTGAGTTTGACAGCGTGACTCCTCTGGCTCTGGACTCTGGAACCGCTTGTGTGACACCTTCCCTGGAGGAGGCTGTAACGGTACCTAAACCGCGCCCTAATCCGCCCCTGCGTCATGCAAGAGCGGCGTCACCAAGGGTGCTGACTGTTGACACCCCTGGTGCAGGGCGAAACATGAGGGCGACTCCCCAGCGGTATGTCAACTTGACCTCTCCTTCCCCTGGCATCCTGCGATTGCCAGGAAGCCGCGACCTGAGCCCTCCAGCTCCGCGCCAGCGAAGCCCGCTTCGGACTCGAGACCGGACCCCCCCACCGCCGCGCCGCAGGAGCCCACCACGGACGCGCGACATGAGTCCTCCAGCTCCAAGACCGCGAAGTCCTTTGAACTCCTACAGGACTCCACACACTTGGTCTGGAGCTACGGTGATGACCTCCCCGCACGGCCAGCTGCCCACGCCATTCATCGAGAACGCGCTTCAGGCTGAGTCCGCGGGAGCAGCCTTTGCGGGACCATCTCTACCTGCTGACCGACCACCTCGCGACCCGATCGCTGCGCGCGAAATGACCGAGGTCAACATTGCAGCATGTGAGCAGGACATGCAGAATGAGGCGAATGAGCAGAGACCAGGACTTCGCCAATTTCCCTCCCGCTCCGATGTGGCCAACTGGCGAAAGCGCCAGCAGCCGGGTGAGAATCTCGCCTGGACTCCGCGCCCTAACCAAGGGGGTGTGGGGGCAGCGGGGAGGTCAGAGGACACGCACCAAAGCATTGCTGGCGAACTCATGGCACACTCAATGCATCCAACTCCCTCCTCAACAAGCAACGGGGAGGTGGGGGCAGCGGGGAGGACAGGTGGCTCCGGCTTGACAGGTGGCCCACGCCACATAAGCATAGCATGTTCTGGGCATTCGCTGAACTCACCGATTACCGATACCGTTATGGAACCTAAGGTGATCGGTGACTCTATGGCAAGGTTATCGGTGACTTTCGAGTCCGAGATAGACAGCGAGGCAACTTCACTGACGCCCTCACTGACTCAGGCGACTACGGAGGCGGCTACGGTTACGGATATGCTCGAGTCCCTGTTGAACTGCGAGTCCAGACCTTTGACTACCTCGCTGACCTCAACAACTACGGATATGCCCGAGTCCCTGTTGAACCGCGAGTCCAGACCTTTGACTACCTCGCTGACCTCAACAACTACGGATATGCCCGAGTCCCTGTTGAACCGCGAGTCCAGCCCTTTGACTACCTCGCTGCCCTCAACAACTACGGAGCAGCCAGTCAGCTCAGTCAGTTACGCAGACCTCGCACTCAGGCGTAGCATTGGACTCGCAGCCTACCAGCCGCATCTTAACCGCAACCTACCAGTCATCGCACCCCCTTCTCAAGCAGATGTCCTCAGCAGAATTCCAGTCAGAAACTTACCTCTGAACTCAGACTCAGTGAACCAGCTTTCTCGCCGGGAGAGGCGCCATCGGAGATGGGAACAGAACCAGCAGCGCCTGGCAGAACAGCGCAGAGCACTCTTCTCTGACCCCGCCTCAGCCAGAACGCCCTCAGATGCCTCTGTCCCCGCACCGAACCCTCAGCATCAATCCCTAATGCAGAATCAGATGATGTTAGAGGTATCAGAGTACATGCAAAATCTGCATCAGCAAGTGCTCCAACACTATCCGCTTCTGACTTCGGTTCTACCAGCAGTGGGCGCTCCACCTATGACGCCCTACCAGCACACCTTAGGATGGGCGAGCGGTTTACCAGGTGCACCGGCGCCAGCTGCTGGATCAGGTCCTTGGCTGGTACCAGCACCGGCTCAACCGGTTCCCGCACCGCCTCAACCGGCTCCAGCACCGGCTCAACCGGCTCCGGCACCGGCTCATCCGGCGCCGGCACCATTTCAGCCAGATCCACCGGCTACCGGCTCATCGCCTTCTGACTCCGCAGAGCCTGATCAACCGTCACCAGGAAACTCGCCCCCGCCTTCAGACAATGGAGAACCACGACACAGGCGTCTAGACGTGTTGCTATGGACTTTAGAAGGAGCCTCCTTCTGGTTGAGAAATCACCTGTCCTCTTCCTCCGCAGTTACTGTCAGCCACGGCGCTGAGGCACAATACTCTTACCGACTACCAACCATGCCTGGAAGCGCCAGTCACTTCATAACCGATACCAATCGGATTTGGATGACTATGCGGCACATCGGAGTGGACATCCAAGACCTGGCGCAGCATGGGTCAGTGCATACTCCGGTGCGCCTGACTGAGATTGAGGACAGTGACGCTTTCACTCTGGAAGTGGAGAAAACGCAAGTGGATGAAGCGCGGCGTTGCGCGGAAAGCCGTACTGGAACTCAGCAGAGACGCCTGCCCTTGTACTCATGGGTAACCATCGCGGAAAATGCCTTAGAGTCCGAGTTGACAGAATTTGACCCCCTGGGACTCCAAATTTGGGCAGCATTTTCATCTTCCGAGGCGTACTTGTTTAGAGGAATGGCGGCTGGCAACCAACCAACTCCCGCCACAGTACCGGCTAGACTGGGCGTCAACCGGTTTCCCTCTGGTGTTCCCAGCGCAGCAGAGTACAGATCGCCTGGAAATTCATTGCCAGCGGCCCCGGGACTCCTGCCAGTAGACCAGCGCCTTTCTCAATTCCCAGGGCACCATGATCTTATGGGAGCGGCTTCCCCAAGTGATGTCTACCGAGAATCCAAGACAGTGGCTGATGTGCTCAAGCTGATCAGAGACATTCCTATGTACCCCTCCTCCGCTGACCTAATCACCACTGACGCAGATATTGCCGCGCTTCCACCTTTTTCTGAAGCGCTGGTCAATTTTCTGTCAATGGGCGTAGTCACCTTCGCCCTGGGTCGCATGAGTGCTTATCGCCTAGACCTAACCATGATCACCATGCCGGAGATCTTGAAGGAAGTGGCTCAACGCAAACTACAGCCGCGATCCCTAACTTTTCTCAAGCAAGGTGGAATGTTGAACTCGGAGGCCTGGAACCGGCGTTACGCCACTTTGGCGCCTTTCCTGGCCGACGTAGCCAGGAGCGTACTGGATGACATCGCGCTGGTAGGACTAGCGGGGACCGTGATGCGCATGGCGCAGCGACGAGAAGAGACTGCGCGTTTGTTCGCTACTCGTCTGGTATCCTGGCACGAGGTAGTCCAGTTATTGGCAGATGCCATGCCCAACTGCCACGCCATCAGCCAACAGCAGCTATTATATCAGTTATGGTCTGGACTGCGACTGAAGCAAGCTGTGATGGATCGCCTTATTGAGGATCGGTTGGATCTGCAAAGTCCAGCGGATTGGGAAAGCAATCATCCCGGATCTACCGCGCTGCAGCATATCATCACTGTGGCCACCAAATTGGAGCGCAGTGAAGCTCTGACCGCAGCGCGAACCTCTCCCGTCTCTGCACCTGCGAACCGAAGTCCCGCCTGGAGGAATGGTCGCTCGTCCTCCAGACTTAACGCCGTGCAGGACGCTGGGGAGGAAGATGCTACTGACCTCGACCCCGCCGACCTCAGGGTGCAGCACGCCGTGCCGCCCAGCCCGGCGGGATTGACCAGGCCGCCACGCCGATGCTACGTCTGCAACTCTGACTCCCATTTATGGGCTAACTGTCCCGACGAGGCCAAGAAACGAGCATGGATTGCTGACGCCCCAGCTCGTTTGGCACGCCGCCGCGCTGCAAATGAATCTCATATCGCAGCGCTGGAGACAGAATGGGAGGATTTGGAAGATGAAGCGGAAGCGCTGGAGTATTTTCAGAACGAGGAATCGGCCGCAGCGTCCTCCTCGGGTCAGCAATCTGCGGAGGAGGAGGACTGAGTGTCCTCCCGCCGGCGGGACGCCGGCGACAGGGCGGTATGGGTAACCGCCCCTGGGCAAGGAGTACAGCCTTCGCCCACAACCGAGGGAATATCCAGAAGGATCCTCCGCCACCCCCCAACCCTCTGGCTGCTCGAGGGTATGGATTCACCTGGTCTGCCGATCAGAGGCGACAACGCCATCTCGACAGAACCAGAACCCTACGGGATGAACCCTCGTTGACCAGTACCGCTGTTTACACAGCGACCCTTTCCACTGAGCAGGGCCGGCGAGAACATCACTTGGTGTCCCGGCGCCATCAGCGGTCGCCACGAAGGTCACCCACTTCGTCGCCTGAGCGCTCCAAGCCTCCCGTTATGTTCAGTATAGATCGCTCCCTTGGAACTGGTGATCGCCGTCAGGCTCCACAACGCGAGCGTGGCGAAACGCCCCGCGTTGACCCCACAGACCCTAACCCTAACCCTAACCCGAACCCTAACCCTGACCCTAACCCTAACCCTGAGACATCAGTACTGGCAGCACTGGATGAGGATGATGGTCAGGAAGAGGAGACCCAGTGGACCTTCAACCCACTCAACACCCCCTGGCGGAAAACTCCTCGACCGCGGGTACCGAGAAAAGCTCCGGTGGAGCGCATGCGAGCCTTGAGGCAGCGGATTCAGGATGTAACGCTACCCGCGGTTTCACACCCTCTGGACGACAGTGGGGAGGAAGGGGGTGGAACTTCAAAAACTGGCCCAGCTTCAGAACCCCCACCTTTTAAACTTCGACCCGAGGTGTTTCCTTCGACGTCTCGACCAGCAGCGTGTCCAGCCTTGGCAGAGAGGGCGTCCTTAAGCGCAGAGAGCACTACGAGTGCAGCGCGCAAGCGCACTGGAAAACCCCGCAGCAGAACTCCGAAGACGGTACGAGACCGACTGCAGCATGAGGCAGAGGTTACGAGGCTGGGAGATGAACCACCAGGACTTCGAGCAGAGTCACTGGCGGATCGCACGCGTGCTTGGAGAGAGATGACGCACCCGGAGCACATGGCCGCGGCAGCGCGGGTAAAGGAGAATGAGAAATGGAGAAATGCATGGGTACCAGAAGGGTGGCGCAGATATCGCCGCCGCTGGTACAGATGGCATGGGAAGGTCACCCCTGACCTAACGATAACCGAAGGAGCAGTTCAGCTATCTCTGGAGACCGAGTGCGGTACTATCCCAGGTTCCGGTGGAGATGTAGGAATTCCAGACGCATGGTGCAGTCTATACAGGGTGCACCAATGGAACCAGCGAGAAAGGGAAGCTGCGGAGGAGGCTGCTCACCTGGCTCTACCCTCAACAGCAAGTGGTGATTCACTCTCCCTGGACTCAGCGGAACCATCAGATGCGAATCCCGCGACAACTCTCGATTTGACCTTATCTCCATCCAGTTCTCAGCCCGCAACTTCTGGGGACATTTCTGACCTCGAGGACTCCCAGCGGTCGCTCAACTTCACGCAGCAGTTTATGGAGCGACAGCTGGCCGCCGCCAGATCGGAGAACAACCCAAGTGTGCTGACAACGGTGACAGAAGGAGTGGAGCCGACTCCCCTGAAAACCATCCAGGAGGAAACCCACCTGAAACTGCTACTGACCATTCAGAAACAGCAACGCCATCGTCTGCGGCCGATCCTGGAAGGTAATGAAGCAGTGGCAGCACCAGCGAACGTCACCAACGCCCAGGCGGCACCGCGGGAAGAAGAACCCCCCTCGTTCACTTAAAAGTCCGAACCAGAAGACAGCGCTGGGGAGGAAGAGGAGGAGAAGATGTCCATCCAACCTCTTCGCTCTTACCCTCTGGAAAGTCGCACGCAGAGCCGCGCCAGACGACGCGCTCAGGGACAAGAGCGACGCGCTAAGGAGCGGCAGCTACAAGCAGATCGCGACCTGGAAGGTGGATGGTACTTTGGTCCGGATCCTCGTTCGCAGCCTGCACCACCGCGCACAAGACCTATCCGGTCTAAGCAGCGCGTACCTTTGCATCACCCAGTGCGAGCAGCCATCTGTGACGCGATGGTCAAGTAATGTGGAACCAGGACAGTCAGCTGACTGCGATTCGGGACAAAGAGGGAACGCTGCTATTGGTGTTCTGGGCCTTGCTGAAGGGACAGCGAGTGCGCGTGGTGGTGGATTCGGGTGCCTCGGATGAATTCATCTCCAGTGAGTGCGTCAAGAGATTGAACCTCACAGTTCGCGCTAATGGGATGCCGCTGAACGTTACCCTCGCGGATGGGTCAGTGCAGACCTCTGCGCAAGTCGCTTACGGCAAGCTGACCGCCGAGACTTCAGAGGGGACTTACTCCGAGGTCATCAAGATGCGAGTACTTCCTCTGGGCATCAAGGTGGACATTGTACTCGGAGGAAGGTGGTTGAGACACCTCTCGCCGGTCACGCTGGACTATGATGGGTGGGGATCAGTCAAGTTTCGCCAGCATGGCAAATCCGTGCAGATACGGGGATGTTCGCCAGGGCGTAGCTCTACACGCAAAGGCGAGAGAACCGCGATGGCTCTGGAACCGATGGTAATGTTATCAGCGGCTCAAGCGACCAAGGAGATCAAAGCCTATCGGCGCAGATATGCGGGAATGGACAGGGCCGCGACACCCCACGACATCTTAGTGGCCTATGCGACACCTCTGGTAGGGACTTCGATGTTATCAGCGGTGGCCACCAGCGAGAATTTTGAGGACCCTTCAATCTCCCCCGAGTGGAGAAAGAAGTTTCAGAAGCTGATCGAGTCCTTTTCACCTCGAGTAATTCGCGAAGCGCTGCCCAACTTTGACGCCCTGCGAAAAGATGAAGTGGCCCACGTGAGACTGCAAGAAGGATGGAATGGCATCGCGCCCGCTAAGAGGCCCTACAAGATGTCCATGGTGGAGCTGACTCAATTGCGAGAACGCCTGGATGAACTCCTGAGCAAGGGCTACATCAGACCTTCCTCAAGTCCGTTCGCTGCACCAGTGCCGATGGTTCCCAAGCCTGGGAAACCTGAAGTACTCAGAATGGTCTGCGACTTCCGAGCCATCAACAGCCTGACTGTCAAGGACAAATATCCACTTCCCGACATTCAGCAGTTGTTCGACTCCATGCATGGGGCCAAGTACTTCTCCTCCTTCGATGCGGTCGATGGGTTCTGGCAGATGGCTATGGCGTCTGAGGATGTGGAAAAGACTGCGTTCACTTCTCCCTATGGCTCGTATGAGTGGTTGGTGATGCCCATGGGGTTGACCAACAGTCCTTCCTGCTATCAGAGACGCATGCAGCGCGCTCTGGGACATCTTCCTTTTGTAAGAATATTCCTGGACGATTGTATCCTCTTCAGCAACACCTTGGAGGAGCATCTTTCCCATCTCCAGCAATTTCTCGAAGTCTGTGAGAACCAGGGTATCTACCTCAAAGAGTCTAAGTGTCAACTGTTGCAGACCCAGATACGCTTTCTGGGGCATGTGATCTCACGGGAAGGAAGTCAACCTCAACATGACAAGCTGGCCGCCATCAGGGACTGGCCCGCTCTGGAAAACGCCACGCATGTGCGCCAATTTTTGGGGTTGGCTGGGTACTACCGGCGGTACATGCTGGGCTTCTCTGAAGTAGCACAACCCTTGACTCAGCTCACCAAAGGGGATGTCGCTTGGCTATGGGGACCCATGCAGCGTTGGGCCTTCGAGGAGATTAAGAAGGCGCTATGTTCTTCCCCCACTCTGGCGCTACCCGATATGAAAGCGGCGGCCGAAGGACGGCATCCTTTCGTGGTACAAACCGACGCCAGTGGAGTGGCACTAGGGGGAGTACTGATGCAAGACGTAGGAAATGGATTGCAACCTATCGCCTTTGAGAGCAGACAGTTTAATGGAGCCGAGCAGAACTACCATGCAGGCGAAAGAGAACTCTGCGCTCTCCATCACTGCACTACGCAAACTTGGCGACACTACCTCATCTGGACTGAGTTCCAATTGCAGGGTGACCACAAGCCCCTAGTCTGGTTAATGGCACCCGGACAACCTCTCAGCCGACGCCAAGCCCGATGGTACATGGATCTAGTGGAGGTAGGGGTACCCGAGATGGAATACATCCCTGGGGCGCTACTCTGGGTTCCAGACGCTCTGTCCAGGCGACCCGACTACAAGGAAATTTCCGCAAGAGAAGGACTGGTAGAAGCTGGCTTTGTGCATCCGATTACTGGGAAACCGCAGCGACCTCCCTCGGCCGCAGACACTGCCAGCAAGTTTCGACCTGCAGCTGGTAAAGAGTCCCGCCAAGGACGCGCGCCCCTGGGAGTGGTAGATCCCAACAAGTTGAAGGAGCGCAAGTCCAACAGCGCCAAGACCAAAGATCCTGAACCAGTCCTCGCGTACAGTGGGACTCTCACCTGGATGGACTCCCCTCAACTCTGGATGGACGCCTTACATACCCTGCAGCTGGCCGAAACTGGGTACGAGAAAGCAACCCTGGCAGTTCAGACGCGCTCTGGCAAACTAACAGCATCCTCGCCCCCTTCTCCCAGGAAGACCCCTGTTGATTTCTCAGCAACGCCGAAGTGCAGCGAGGCTTCAACCAGACTCCTGGAGCCCAGCGATCGACAGGACTGGAAGTTCCGGGCGGACATGTTCGACTTCTTGAGTCAAGAATATGGACCTTTCGAGGTGGACGCCTGTTGCGACTTGGGAGGAAAGAATCGTCAGGTCAACCGCTACTGGACGGACTGCTTGAAGGAAAACTGGCGAGGGTTGAACGTCTGGTGTAATCCTCCCTTCTCCTCCAACCATTTGACCATCGAGGCTGTACTGAGGAAATATGTGGAAGAATGGCGTCTGGACCCTGAGAATACTTCAGCTCTCTTCGTCCTTCCTGACTTTCAGTCTCGCATGCCACAGTGGCGGCAGTTGTTCAGATCTGCGGGAATGAGAGTGGAGTACATTATTCCTACCCATGACGCTCAAGGAGAACCTGTGCAGATGTTCGCCGCCCCGGATGGAGCCCTTCTGGATCTTCCTTGGCCCCTGCTAGTGGTGTACGCCCCGCCAGCTCGACAGCGTGTCAAGCGGGAAAGGAAACCGAGTTCCCCCCCTCCTATCGTGCGTACTGGAGAAGCGGCCAGCGTTCGAGACCTGCATCAGCAGATATCAGGAGGCCAGTTCCTCAAAGCGCTGCAAGCGGAATATGGGCGACCCGGTCCCCTCCAGACTTTAAGGAAGGAAATCCAAGAAGCTCCGCATCAACGCACTCGTGACTTCTGCGTAGTGGGAGATGTGTTGTGGAGGGTGAGCGCTGGGCGCTATCAGTTGGTACTGGGAGAAGATTCACCCCTCCGTGAGGTAGTGCTGCAAGAGGCGCATGCATCTGTTTCAGCTGGACACGCGGGCAGGGACAAAACTCTGGAACGAGTACTGCGACGCTTCTGGTGGAAAGGGGCAGCAGAAGATGTGGGACGCTGGGTTTCATCTTGCACTATCTGTCAAGCGGTGCGACCGAGAAATTCCTACCCGGATGGATTGCTGAACCCACACACTATTCCTACGCGACTATGGCAAGTGGTCAGTGTGGACTTTGTTACTGGACTGCCAGTCACGGCGCGGAATCACGATGCCTTTGCTACTTTCACATGTAAGCTCAGCAAAATGGTTCACATCATCCTGTTGAACTTCCAGGACAGCTCCTCTGAGGTTATCGCTCGAATCTACTTCGACCACATCTGGAAACTACATGGCACCCCTATGAAGATTGTCTCTGACCGCGTCCCTCGTTTTCAGGATGCTATGTGGAAGGAATTGATGAGACTTATGGGAACTAAAGTGGCCTCCACCACGCCTTACAACCCTCGTTCGGACGGACAAGCTCAACATACCAACCGCGTGGTAGAAGACATGCTAAGGTCCTTCGTAGGCAGCAATCCAGAGGACTGGGATTTGTGGTGTGCCAACGTAGAGTTCGCCATAAACGATACGCGGAGCGATGTAACCGGCTTTACCCCGTTTGAGTTGGTCTTGGGGCACTCGCCTATGTCGCAACTGGACTTGTTCCTGCAAGCGGCTGCTGGACAACACTCCAAGCGTAAGGGTGGAGAAGGTACGGCACACGAGATGGCTAGTAAATTCGCGGCTCAACTAGAGGACGCCCGCACTAAGCTAGAACTGGCACAGCACCGCCAGCGACATCAGTTTGACCAGCGTCACACCGCCAAATCCTTTCAGTTGGGAGACTTGGTCTGGGTAGATGCCAAGCATCTCACGGAAAATATCATGAACCGCGAATCCTTCAGGAAGCTGGGACCTCGCCGGCACGGGCCCTTACCCATCACCGAGAGGTTCTTCAGCGACCAGCAGCGAGAGCTACCCGAAATTGACAGAGGTGCTCCGGTGGCTTACCGGCTCAAGTTACCCCCTAAATGGCGTATCCACGATGTTTTTGCGCAGCATCGCCTCAAGGAATACCGCACCGCGGATGAAGCCTTTGCGCTGCGTCGACAAATACCTACTCCTGCCAAGGTCCTCGTGGATGGACAATCCCAGACCCATGTGTCTAAGATTCTGGCTCGAAGAGTGAAACCTATGAAAGGAGGCAAGGAAGTAGAAGAATTTCTGGTTCGCTGGACTGTGTACTCTAATGCTCATGACTCCTGGAAGACCCGTGAGTCGTTGAACTACGGGGGTGAACTCGAACAGCTCACGGAGTTCGAACAACTGAGACTATCACGAGAAGGACAAGCCCGGGAAAAAGCCTTACAGGAGGTCAGAATGCAGCGGAAGCAAAGGCGGGAACGCGCCGGAGCTCTAACTTTCCTGGACACCTCTGATGAAGGAAAACTCACTTCTCTGGACAACTGCCTACCTTGGGAACAATACTGTCGCTCCGCTGACGCCTTTGTGACGCATCTAGCTCTCCTGGACTCTGGGGTCTCGACACGCGAGTTGCGACTACTAGTACTTTTCAGTGGTACAGGAAGTGTGGAGAGAAGTTTCATGTCATGTTATCCGAAGAGCACTGTGGTCACCGTCGATCATGATCCTCGCTGGCAACCTACCTACGCTAAGAAGGTCCAGGACTGGGACTTCAAGCGTTACGCGCCTGGTTACTTTGACGTCATCTGGGCTAGTCCACCGTGCACCGAATACAGTCAGGCTAAGACCAATGGGGTGCGACAACTGCGACAGGCTGATGCCTGTGTACGCCGAACGCTCCAAATTTTTGACTTTCTCAAACCCAAGCATTGGTTTATGGAAAATCCGATGGGCAGGGTTCCCTTTGCGCTGCGATTTCGACCCGTAGTTCGCCGGTTACCTACCCCGTTGTATTGCTCTTACTGTATGTATGGCACTGGCTATCGCAAGCCTACTTGCATCTGGACGCAGTCGCCTCCTCCAGTGGATCTACGGTACTGCACGATGGATACTCCTTGTCTTCACCAACAGACTCTGGGATCACATCCGGAAACTGCTCAACTGGGACCTCATCCAGGGCAACAAGGAGCGGGAGTTTCCACTGCTGTATACCCTCTGCCCGCTGGATTGCTTCGTCAACTCTTCGAGCACCTGTTCGATCAGAAAAGCATATCACGCATCCATACGCATAGCTGATCTGTGTCTGGATCTTAGCTGCTGTACAAATGACTCTGAGTTATCATCTCTTTGTACTAACAAGCTAAGAGGGGAGGAGTTGTGCCAGGGAACAATAGCCCGGCCAAGCCATTCGATTGGCATATTGTATTTATGCATACTGGGGCAGTGAGATGGCAATGGGCTCGGAAGGGGGCTCCCGAGCCATTGACTTCGTACTATGGGGAGCGAAAGCCTGGACTTGATTATAGCTGGCAGCATATTATCGTACACCCTTCTGGTGCGCTACGCCGCTGGGAGCGTAATAGGAGCGGCGGCTGGTTTCTAGAAGACGCCACTCAGTTGAAGGCGCCGGTAGCGCCATTCTCATTACCGATCAGCCGCGTTGGGATCGCGTACTGGAATCCGACGATTGTGATTGACGATGACGAATATCGTGGAATTCCCTACAAGGGGCGTAAGCCTATACACTCAGCGCCTACGAACAGTGAAGATTCGGGTACAGGCGCTGTGTCATGGAGTAAGGAGAAGTTACCGGATTCTGATGACAATGATGACGCAGGTGTCACTAACAGTAAGGAGAAGCTACCAGATTCGGATGACAAAGATGACGCGGGTGTCATATATGACATGGACACTGCCAGTCCGAAATGGGAGCCAACTTCGCCTGAATATGATGACACTGAGGATGACGTCAGCGAGTTCGATGACTTGGTAGCTGACGATGCTGAAGAACAAGCTGAAGCTCGAAGGTTGAAGAGACTGGGACTGCAATTGATCATGGATGAGAAGGGTGAACTTCACTGGGTACCAAAGGGCACCTCCCCGACCTCACCTGTTCAGCCCGATGATCAGCCTATTACCGAGCAGAAGTCTGAGGCCATATCCGAGGATGCCCCAGCCTCTGTGGTGGAGACTGTTCATGCACCACCGAAGAAACCTTATGGGTCAGATACTGGATTGACTTCAATGGGTGAGAATAAGGCTGGGGTGTCTGAAGAGACGAAGAGGCAACCTAGGAAATATCCGAGATGTTGGACACATGAGTATATAACTCAATTGAAGTACTCCATAAGAAGTGACAGTGATGAAGAAGAAGGGCTTGACGTGGCTCCTCGTAGGAAGAAAGCAAAGATCAGCAAGGGACAATGAAATCAACTGTCTTGATTAGGATTGTCCAAATGCAGATTCTCTGATTAGGATTTGTATAGGTGGCAGATGATGATATGCCAGCCGACATGGGACAGATCGATTAGAGAATATGAACTGCGCGACTTGAGAGTATAAGACTTGAATATTGCCCATTTGGAGGCTGTTCTAACTTGAAGTAACTATTTGGAGGAGCTGTTGCTCAACCTGTTAATTTACTGGTCAATCTTTCCTGCCATAAAGATATTGCAATTGCTTGAATTGTAGCCTTGTTCATCCATGCCGTGCACCGCAGCCGCAACCCCTGCCACTCCGAAGCACAAGAGAATGCAAGCAAGGAGCACCACCGGCATGTGCGGGCCGAGCCCCCATGGCGGCACGCCACAGCCCACCGTCGCCGATCGAGGAGCCACCACCGGCTCCGCCTGTTGTGGCGGACGCCCAATGGAGTAGGCCCCCATCTCAATCGTAGGGGGGCCTTCCCTCGGAGTCGACAGCTCCACCCCACCGGAGAATCCCTCCTAGGGCTGAGTGAAGAGCGCAGTCTGAGCATCGTCGTCGTCAATCGCCGCCGACTCCATGGACACCAGTGGAATGAATGTTGCCTGATTGAACCGCACCCCACGTGCAGCCTCGGAAACCTCGCGTCGCATCTGCTGCGGCTCGGTCTCCATGTCCATGTCCTCACCGTCGGAGTCCTCGGAGTCGCTCACGGCGAATCCGTACGCCGAGACGTCCACGCCACCGGATGCCGCGCCCGCATCCACCACCGTGGGCACACCGTATTGCTCGCACGCCGCCGCGAACGCCGCTGCCCCGTTGTCGGCGGCGGTCTGGAATACCTGGCGCATCGCCAGGGTGTGCAGCACGTCCGGCGTACAGTCGTCCACTGGCTGGCAGTACGCCGCCGTGGACCCCGCCTCTTCCCGCTTCCCGCCAAGCGGGCAATCAAACCATGAATGATATTTGTGCCAATCGCCCGCCGTGGGGCAGCGGGGGCAGTTGGGAAGCGCCTTACGCTGCTTCCCGTCGAACCCAACATGTGGGTCGGGGTAAGAGCCTGCACGAAACCCCGCCATACCCTTGCGGGTCCGTTTGGGAAGGATAGCGGCCGCACCACCAGTTCGCTGCGTCTTGATGATGTTTTCGATGCGGTCGATCGTCGCAATGAGCTTGATCAGGATTTCGTCACCTGGTGGCACCGCCGCCGAAGCCGCGGTCCCGGCAGCACCACCCTGGTCCGCGTGCGACGTGTGTCATGAAACATAAATCGACGCGACCAGGTCGGAGAGCTCGGAGAGCGAGATGTGGTGGAGGTCCGCCAGTCGTGGGTAGCGGACGCGCACCGCCGCGTAGAAATCCGGGTCCAAGGACTCCCACAGCTGCGTTGCTGCTTATGAGTCGTGGCAGTGGGAGTCCAATCCGCAGCTCGGTTCTCGCGAACCAGCTGCTGCTCTTTGGCCAGAATCGGCCGCGGGTCAACCTTGGCGGGGTAGACCAATGCCGAATGTTCCTCCTGCAACTTCTGACGAACTGCAGGCGGGACGCAACCCTTGATGAGGTCGACGAGGGCACGCCGTCCATCCCGGTCGGACACAGCGTCGGTGCCTAGCAGTTAGCCGTAGGCGACGGAGTCAGGCTCAACGATGTAGGTGAGTGTGTCATAAACTAATTCGTTCACGACGCGCTGCACCCCCAGAGCAGGGCTGTCGAGGTCAAAGACGTCCGGTTCCAGTCCGGCCGTGACGATCTCGGCCTTGATGAGAGCTATCACAATCTTCGCCAGCTTTGAGACGTCGTCCTTGGCGCTGAAGTAGTCCCCGCCGAGCGCATGCTGCTTAATGGCCTTGGCCCACTTTCGATGTCGGCCTTTCGAGTAAATGGCGTTGACGGCAGTCTTCGCACCCTCATACCGCTGCCGAGCCAAAAGAATCGCAGGAGTGTCACCCTGCGCTGGTGCCGGTGGAGCTGGCACAGGTGGTGTGCGGACCGTCGGAGAATCCCGGACTGCGTCCACAAGCCTGATGGAGGAGTCCAAATCAAACTCCCTCAACAGTTTACGTTTTGCTGTTCGTTGTGTTGTATCCATCATAAAGAAAGCCTGAAGAGCGGGCAGGCGCTAATCGGGGTACGCCGGGTCGGTAAAATACGGAGCGTAGAAAAATGCAGCAAAGAGACCACTCGTAACAGGCAGGTCGAGGGCGGAGATGTCGCAATGATGGTCGACTAGTATACGGCCCTGCAAGGAGTTGCGGTAGCTAATCCCGACGTAAATCCCGAGGAGAGCCTCACCACCATGCGAAAACGCGTCGCCCCGTAGACCCGCCAGCCGTCAGTGAGATCAGCTCATGTCTCTAGCTCCCGAAAATGCCCAGCGCACCCATGGGCGCGCCGCCCACTCAAGCGGCAGCGTTTAGCCAATCATGGCCAAACTAAAGAAGTGGAATAACGTGGATGGGTCCACGACCTACCGATATACTGCCGGTATATCTCGGGTGAATATATATATCACTGGTAATCAGAACTCAGGGTTTAGATAAAAATAAGTGTTATTGGTAAAAGAGATAGACAGCTATAAACCTAGAAACCCGGAAACCATGAACGGTCACAGCAACTACTGTACTACTACTCGTACCCTAACTCTAGGCATACTCAGATAGGACTTCTGAATCTGAGTGGGGGCCTGAACTGAGACTCTCAGACAGGGCTGCCCACCCAGATTCCGGCAGCTATCGTGTGTTAGTTTAACATGATGTTGCATATTCCCATTCGTACTGCTATCCTCAAATTACGCTTCACATTACCCGATATATGACATTCATGTTTTTAAGAAATGTTTGCCACTTTACGCACGCAGTGCACAACTGCGGCATTAACTCTCCGAGTAGATAGCGTGGCGTGTTTAGAACCCGCAGGTAGCAACTTTCTGCAAGAAAAGGTAGCTAGATCACCACCATTGAGCGATCACGTAAACTTACTCATGAAACCGTAATTCACCGCAGCATCTTAAGTTGTCCTCGCTTCGAAAAACATATCACGTCTTCGTGCCACCCCCTAGACTGGGAGTGTTGCATAAGTAAATAATAGCATTGGCCAACCTATCTTGTGGGAGATATAGCTACAATCACAAAGAACGTTGTCTTAGAACGTTCGGGGAGTGGTATTATCTTGAAGTGTCCGTAGAGAAAATATGTTTTTGAGTCTGATAAGAGATGATATCATCTTAAGTATTCCGCGGTTTACCAAAGCTAACCAAGGTTAAGTGATTTTCAGTCAGGTAAACATTTCTGATATCGCTGAAAACTGCTCAAATAGGAGAAGTGCTGCTGAGCAGCATATTTTTTTCCAAGTTGTGTTCAGGAGCAGCATCTATTGAGAGTGATTCCGGTCGGGACATATTCTTCCGAGTGCCATCTCGGAAATACCCGCAGGGCAAGGAAACGCCGCTTGCAGGAAACTTACAAAATGTCAGAATGCGGACGGTATGCAATTGTGCCTGAAAGACATCTTGCTTCAAATGAGGACTCTTGCGTTGCGTTGTCAAACTACTTTGTTCCAGCACAAGTATTTCTTACTCGGCGAATGTGTGTCAGCAGCGTGCGTATACAAGTAGCACGAGGCACGGTCCGTTGGGCCTATTCTAGGGTTGTTGGCCACGTCGCATGCTAAGCAGCGAGCTTGGCTCAGGCAGCTTTCCTGGCATTCTTCCATGGTGGCCACGAGGTTTTTGTACGCATAGTCTCGCCCTCCACTTCGACATGCGCTTCGACCGAAGAAGGACATCCCAAGCACTGTTATAATAGAAGACGCCGGAGCTTGTCCTTGCGAAATGGCAGGCTTACCCGTGCCCCGCGTTTCAATAACGGCAGGCTCGCCAGTGTTCTTTGCTTCTATGATGGCAGGCTCGTCCTTAACGGCACTTCGCAGTGGATCAAGTAACGGATCAGCCTCACAAGAAGCTATGCTTTCACCAGGACGATTCGAGGGTTCGCTGGCAGTGGGTTCGAGGTCGGGCTCATCTTCCAAGGCAGGTTCGCATGAGCCGCCTTTGGAGCCATCCTGGCAGACACAAAACCAGCTCTCGCCGTCGTATTGTAAATATTTTCCATCTGGGTGGACGCATTTTGGCGGCTGAATCCACTGGAAACGTTGGTCCACCGCCTTCTCCAAGGATTTCAGTTTGTGTTCTGTTTCTTGCAGTTTTTCTGACAAGCGATCGAGCTCTCGCAGTTTGGCTTTGGCGGTTTGGAGATCTTCCAGGAGATAGTTGTACTCGGATGCTGTGACCACTCTCTCCCCCCCGATGGTGGCGATGCACTCGTCACGAGCCGTACCAAGTGCAGCCAAAGATTGAACAAGTGACAGAAGTAGGTGTATGCGTCGCTGCATTTGTCCTGCATTCGCAGCCGAAGCCCTTCCAGCAGTCAACATTATAGTGACTAGAAAGAGACACGTGCGGGCGTTACACACGTCATAAACACCATCAGCCAATATGGCAGAGAACATCAGGTCTGAAGTTGACTTAGTTTGACGGGCGCGAACCTACAACTAGAGTTTAGCGCGTTGTGTGTCTTTCATCGAGTAACCAAGTCATTAAAAATAGCTTGAAAAGCTGATTTGTCGAGGGATAGGGGAAAGTGGGGTTAAGGGCTTCCACGTCGCATCGTTGTTAAGTGCAGTCAAGGTGATATCGCTGAGGCCTGATCTATTGGGGCTGTCTTGCTCTTACAAAATAGAACTTTGCAGGGAGGTGCGCTTCGGGACAGTGCCCAAGGTTGCAAAGTGGATGACGGGTTTAGAGGCTAAGCAATAAATGGCAGATATGGGACAGTAGGAGGTGCTCGCTAAGGGACGAGCAGCATCTAAAACACAATAAGCACACAAATCAGGGCCTCCCTATGGGGACACAAGACTTGTTTTGAATTATTCACAGAAAACGAAACAAGATTCCCAAGTGTTGGTTATAAAGTATCATTTATCGTGATTACTCTCATCTCTGGCTGAGAGCCTCCGGAAGCTTTCATCGGCTCTTCTGCTTCTCATCACTTCACTTCTTCAGTTTTTAGGGTTGCGAGTTTGACGTTACACTCGACTCGTCGTGTGTCACAGCACGCTAGAAAGCTGAAGCTGGATCCCCGACCGCTACGCAGGCCCTGAGAAAATCGAGGGCCCTTCGGGCTCAAAATCCGGGGCCCTTCGGGCCCAAAATCCGGGCCCCTTCGGGTCCTTAACCACAGGCCCTTCGGGCCTGCGCGTCAAGGGGGCCCTTCGGGCCTTGTCCCCGGTAATTGGCCACCCCAATTGAATGTCCCCGATATACAAAAAATCACTCATGGGGCAAAATTTGTATATCGGGGACATTTAATTGGGGTGGCCAATTACCGGGGACAAGGCCCGAAGGGCCCCCTTGACGCGCAGGCCCGAAGGACCTGTGGTTAAGGACCCGAAGGGGCCCGGATTTGGGGCCCGAAGGGCCCCTGATTATGCGGCCCGAAGGGGCCCGAATTTTGAGCCCGAAGGGCCCCCGATTTTGGGGCCCGAAGGGCCCGTGCTTTTGGTCACGCTGGGCCCCCGATTTTGGGTCCGAAGTGGCCCGGTTTTTGGGGGCCGAACGACCCCGGATTTTGGGTACGATTTCCAACTATCACGTGGCCGAATTTTAAGCTTTCATATGGACGACCAATCGTAAGCTCTCATACAGGTTGATTTCAGCTTCCCATAGACGAATGTTTAGCTCTCACGTCCCGGGCGGATTCTCAGATATTATGCGTGTTTCAACTCTCACTGCTGAGATTCAGTAGTTCAGTATCACGTATGACGTATGACAGTGACAGTGACAGTACAGTGACTTCCTACCTGTACTCAGTAGTTCGACTTCGGTAGCTTAGACTGTGACACACGATATGATTGCCTAGTGACGGCCTCAGAGCTTAGATAGCCCGAGAGTCGTGTATTCATTTCTATCTTTTGATATACCCGATTGCCTCGCTCAAACCCTACGGCGTTCAGCGTTTTCACTGTGTCACTAGGACATTCTAGTAGGCTATAGGCCCACCACTTGCCTAAAGTGGTTTTGATTCAAAGCCACTAAATGGCTGGCTAAAGCTGTAGAGGGGCGAGCGTGGCTGAGTAGGTAGAATGTTGCGGGGTGCCGCGTTTTCACGGCACGACTGACTGTGTAGATGGAGGGGTAAGCGCGACGAGTGGCGGAGGAAAGTACGGAGAGGATGGGTCAGGGAGCGCTGGGGCCCCCGATGGTATGCAGCATTGCGCAGAGTTTGGTACTGAGTGCTTCGCGACACGTTAAAAAGACCATGACCTCGGACATCGACAAGCGCGGAGACCTCGACTCTACTCTCCTACCTTCCGCCCACCCCCGCCGCTCCGCATTTTTCCTCACTGCTCTATACATCTTTACCCGTATCATTTTACCTTAATTTGCCACGCTTGCCGCTTGTTTGTGAACTTTGAGCGGATCTTCGAATCTTGCGGGCGACTTGGCCGTTTTTGACCGTCTATAACTTACGTTCTGCTTGGGCTCGGACATTTTCCTTTGGAGAGTGTTTTTACTTCGCCATTACCGGCCGTGTTACCGAGTTTCGTGGGCATCGGCGCAGATTTTGAATTTATCTTGGATTTGGCCCCTTCCTTGAAGGGGGCTCACCCTTATCGTTAGGGTTTCATCCCTTCGGTGCTTCGCTTGCAGCTGTCATGGCTGCCATGGATCCTTCTGATGGGTTCACCACTCCAGTTCCGGCTGGGATCGACACGCGGAGGGCGCTTCCCTTCAGCGACGGCCCTGAAGAGCCTGTGCCCCCTACACCTGTGAAGCGTCGCCCGCTTGACAGTGATGACACGGACGGTGCTTTGGTTCTCAGGGAGTTCCTTAAGGACTGCCAGACGATTCTCCGCGAGCCTGGTCACCGTGCCAGCATTATTCAGCAAGTTCGTGACCAGTGCCGGCCCACTCACATCAAGGCTTCGGAGTGGGTTTTTGACATCGACAAGATCAAAGGCCAAGTGCCTCGGGAAATTGCGCTGGACCGCTTCACTAAAGCGGTACAGACCCAACTAACCGACTTCAACCTTCAGTTTGACACGGTATTCCACCCGACTGACCTCACGACGGCTGTTCTTTCTGAGGCCACTCGCATTCTCTATCGCATCTTGACGTCGCTGGTGCGTGGGTCATGCCTTCGGCTCATTGAGGAGTCGGCTACGGTGTCTCCGGATGATGGGCGCCGTGCGTGGCTGGTCGTCTGCCGGGCCGTTGCCAGGCGGCGCAGGCCGTGGGTTTCCCATGGTTACCTGTTCGAGACAGCTCCTGCGATCGAGCTGCTGGAGGATGTAGACCCCGAGCCCTATATTAAGGGTTTCATGCAGCACCACACCGCTATCCGTTCTGAGCTCAGACCTGGTGTAGAGCCTGACGATGTGTGGAGTGTGGGGTTCGCCTTGGACCTCCTCACCCTTCGCATGTGCCCTCTGTATTATAAGGACCTTCTGCAGGAGTGGAATTCTAAGACGGCCGAGGGCAGGGAGAAGCGGGCTCTCGGCATTCAACAGTTCACGTTGGCTGTGAAGGCCTTCCACCAACAGAAAACAGAGGAGAAGAAGCTGCTTAAAGAGAAGAAGAAAAAGGATGGGGTCTCCGCATTGGCGGCCTCACTCCTCTCTGGGGAGTCCCCTTCTGCCGCCCTTCTGGCCCGTGCGGGCATCCCGCAGACTCGCATTGTTGGTGGCCGCAGGCGTGACGAGCCCAGGCACCCGCCACAGACTCAGGATGCTCAGCCGCAGGCGGCCGGACAGGGTGCTCACCGGTCTGGGGGCGACAGGGGTACAGCTCCCCGCGCCAGACCGGCCCGCGGTGGAAAGAATCGACAACAGAACATGAAGGGACACAGGAAGGGCTCTCACCCTTCCCCTCATGCCCCTCCGCCGCGGACTCAGGGGCAGCGGCAGCCTGCATCCGGTGGTTCACCGACTGCCTTGCGGGTGACGCGGGATGCACAGGGCCGCCACTCGGTCCAGTGCTGGGACTGCGGCGGCCCTCACTTCCGCCGTGACTGCCCTGGAGGGGTGCAGAGTGCTCATGTGGCGGGGTTCCACCCCGAGGGCACGCCCATTGCAGACATCCTGTCAGAGTTGGATGCGGCTTTCCTCGATCCGGAGGAGGAGGTGTATGAGTCATGCCTATATTCTTACTCATTGGAGCTCGAGGAGGCACCGATTGACATCCCCGCGGCCCAGGCGGCTGCCGTTGTGCCGCACTCTGCCGTTGACAGTGGGGAGCCGTGGACTGAGTCGGAGTGGGCTATCTGGGACTCATGTGGCCGCTCGGAGGAGCAGTACTATGACGCTGTCAACCGCTTCAACTCGTACCAGGACCCTGGCGATGGGGACGGACCCGACGGTGAGATGACGCCTGCTCAGCTCCATGTTGCCGTGCACCAGCCTTCGGACCCTGCCATGTCTATGCAGCACTTCAGTGTTGAGCCGCAGCAGCCAGCGGTGCCGGCAGCCGACGTGCAGATCACAACAACCAACACCGAGTTCCCTGGAGCTGTGCAGCTGGTGAGCACGGCACCGCCGTCCCGACCCGGGGGTCCGGGTGGCCCGGGCCGCAGGCCCTATGGGGCGGGTCACTTCATGTACATGAGTCTGCTGTGCATTCTAGCATTCTCTGGCACGGCAGATGCGGTGCAGTCTGGTGGTGCCTCCGGTGCTGTGCTGGAGGTGCACCCACGGGCTCTGGTGCTTTGGCATGCTGTCACCTGGGGTCTGGCTATCTCGGCCTGTCTTCCTGCCGTTGGTGCCAGGACTCCCGTACGCACCTGGCGACACCTTGTCAACCGCCAGTCACCGACGGGCGGGCACCAGCCCTCAACAACCCAGCCTCCGGCGGGTGAGCCCCGTACCTCTCGCCGCTCCTCACCGGTCTGGACTGCTATTCTGGTTATCTGTAGCCTGGCCCTATGTACCTCGGCACTACTGTTTGGGTACTCTCTGGGTCTGCGGCAGTCAGTCAGGCAGTCAGTCAGTCAGTCAGTCAGTCAGCTTACCCCGCCAGCAGGGGGGTCCGTCGGCCGTTCTGCTGGTCAGCTTTTCTCAGCTGATGGACTGGCTACCGGTGATACCGGCTTATGTCTGGTCTCTGGTTATGCTGTGGGTACGTATGCTTCTGTGGAGCTTGGTGTACTGTCTGGTCAGCTTGGGTCAGTTACAGTGGTCTACCCTCTGGTACCCGCTGGCTATACTGGTATTCTGGTCTATGGCAGTGCAGAGTCAGTTCCGTTATATGTGCCCGACGAGGAGTGGGCTGCTTCTGGATTCAGTTCTCTGGCCAGTGCTGTCCCTGCACCCGTCCGGGTTGACAGAGGCATCGTGTGTGACTCTGGAGCCACATGTGTCATGTGCGGGGACCTGTCGGCCTGCACCGACGTGGACTACACCCGTACGGTGGCCTTCACCATGGTCACGGCTGGGTCTCACAGGACGGATGCTACTGTGACATTCCATCTGTATGGGGTCTGTATCCAGGACGGAGCCATCGACCACTTCGTTCTCCCAAACTCACACTATAAGGCCGGCTGCCGCACTCTCCTGTCTTCTCGGGTTATGCTTTCCCTCGGCTTCGGGTCCCCTGACCTTGTATCCCTCACTTACACCCACCTGCCTACTGGCCGTGTCTATCGGATCATTGACTCTGGCACAGACTATATGTGGGCGGAGGTCCCTGAGGGGGCAGCCAGTGCACTCACCCAGACTGTCTCACGTGTCCGCACCGGTGAGATCTGTGACTGGATGTGGGCACGCTCAGAGTATGCCAAGTGGGCTTTCCTGAAGGGCTCGCCTGCTGCCCTGGCCAAGACCGGGGAACACAACTTTGACATCTCCCTCTTCGGAGACGACCTCCCCCCCGGCGTGGGTAACAACCAGACCTGCCCAGTCAGGTATTCACTGTCTGATTCCTGCTGGGGTCACCTCTGGGCCGGTGCCTATATATATGGCAACCCGCCCTTTGACAGACTCACCTGTGAGCGGATGCTCAAGAAGGCCAACCGAGACTTTGCAACCGACCCCGAGCACACGGTATTCCTCTTCTTGATTCCCCAGTCACACCTCAGTACCTTCAGGCAGCACCTTATTCACTGGGAGGTGCTACATGTGTATCCGGCTGGCACAGAGGGCATATTCAGCTACCGTCGTGAGCACACCTACAGTATGCTGGACGGCCCCTTCAGTCGGCTGGCTCGGAGGGCGGGGTGGACCGTGTCTTCATTGCTGGTACCCCGTTCCCGGTGGCTATCATCTACCGTGATCAGTACACGTCCATGAGGTTCACCCCTGAGAGGTGGTGCCATTCCGCATATGCTCATGCTCATGGTCTCAGGCTGGCTCAGCTCATGGACCTTCACTGTGTCACTAGGACATTCTAGTATCGGGTTCACAACCCAATGGCGGTACCATCTATGCGATGGGAGACGTATGGTATAGATGAGGAAGCGTTGTGCTTCAGCGGTATCTTCACACAGAGACTGCACTCATCCCCCGCTATTATCTTACGCTTGTGTTACTGTTCTATAACGCAGCGTTTACTTGTATTTTATATGATATATTGAGGGCTCACATATCTAGCCCTAAGAATAGCTGTCAACGCAAAGGAGATAAATCGCAACGCATCTAGAGTGAAATACGAAAACCCGGCAAGGGGCATATAGCCCATATACCTCTTAGGTCGAGACGGTATATCTCCTGGCATATTTGAGCTTCCCAGCGTCTATATCTCAAAAAAAAGTGTCTATATATGCACTTTTATCTCTAAAAAAACAGTCCTTCAAGCCGACTGCACAGACTCACAGCGCTGTAAAATTTCACTCAGACGGATGTAGAAGGCGTTCGAGATATGTTTTCCCACTTCCTCGAGCTACCCAAGCGCGCTCGTAATTTACTCGACGCGCGATTTTCAAGTTATCGATTCGATATGGCTGTTTATACGATCTGTTGCGCATTAGGTCGGTGTTGCGAATTAGGCAACGACGAGATATCTTTCGTTTTCACCGACATGCAGAGATATCGTAGCTCCCAAAAAGATATCGTAACCCATGGTCGGCATGTCGGTTTTCAGAATTTTTCAACCAATCAAATCGCCGTGATCAAAAACGCGACAGACCGACATTTCCCAAACCAGATACAACGACGGGCCTGATGATGATGAGGCGGAGGAACGTTGATGAAATTGCGGAGCTGTCTGTCGTGTGAAGAATTTTACGATGCAATTGCGGATGGGTCAACGAAGAACGAGTACAGTCCTCAGTGTGAGTGTCACGTAGGCACGCAACGGCAGCGGCAATGCCTTTGCTTTCAATGGTGTCCGCGATGTCGATGTGTTCACCGTCCGCTGCCGGCGACGTTCATTGCGGTCACTGTGTGTGTGTCGCTCTCTCTCACGCGATAGACGCAGTCGTGATATGCAGTCAGCATGTCCCTTTCTAAAGAGGGGGACAAATCTAAAGATTTTTCCCCCAATATATACATTTCTTCATCGGGTTGATCTAACGGACTTTTTGATACCCTAAAAGTCATGATCGGACGACTTTGAATTTTCATGTGGCGTCACTATCTTATTATTCATAGATATACCCAATTACCCATTTCGATTTGGATATGCATTCTGTCCGTTGGTCTCCGATTCCCGCCTTGGTTAATTATGATTGGTCAGCATCCTTGAAACGTCTCTGTCTCATGAATTTCAGGTCTCCTTGACGAAAGATCAGATTCATAAATCAAAATCATAAAATTCGCAATCGGCTCAATCCAGATTCTGAACTACCGCTCCAATCATGTACACGTGAAAAGCATTCATTGGCTATCGAATGCAACGTGAGTAGTACGTGATTCGTAAAGATGCAACCTAATAAAATGAAATAGAAAATAGAACGGGATCGGGAATTCGAATTGCTGCACTATATAAATATTGCTGCGATGCTGCCCCATTCAATATTTAATATAATATATACATGGGCTTTAAAAAGCACCAATGGGACAAGGACGTTACGAGTTCAGGTTCAGGTTGGCGGCGTTGGCCTGTTTTCATCTGTACACTTGACACGTGCCAGGCGTTGTGTCACTCGCACGTGTCACTCTTCAGGTCTTCACTCGTTGGAAAAGGAGCTGGCTCATACAGATACTATAAATCCACCAAAATGTTACGACCATACATTTCTAACTTGGTATAAATCGACAGAATCCATCCAAACGCCCACAACGATCGCATTCGACTTTGAACTTTCACACGGAATCCAACAGCGCAGGCGAGGGAGGGAAACTGAAAGATCCACTTGAAACAGCAACAGCAGCAACGAGCAGGCGAAGTGACACTCCATTCAGAGTCAGACACAGTAGGTTCAGTTTTACCCGTTACCCCGACTTTCAAAGTGTCGGTCTTCTAAAAAGCATTGCGCGTGAAATATACTGTGAAATTCCTTCGTTGAAAGGATTTCTTCCGTGGTTCGCTAACGTTAATATAGCTAATACAGACTTGTTCTCCTCGGCTATCGACGTCCTACTTGTCACATTCTTTGATCACACAGGACTAGGCTTTGGTGAGCGGGAAAACAAAACTTTTCTTGTAACATCGCGGAAGATAACTCAACTTGTAAAGACGTAGAAATGGAATTTATTATGGAACTTCTTTTCGACAAGAAAGAGGGTGGCGAGCATGGTGCGAACTTGATCTTGACACCTTTGAAGGAATTGCGTTTTAGTTTTCCCTTGCTCTCTCATGCTGACGAACTTGCGTTATTCTGGCAGATGAACACCGCGAATCTCTCGATAACGAAGCCAACGAAACGAATCAACAAGTAAGCGAAGAAGACGACAGGTACCGTTTGCGGTCACCACTAGAAACCCCCGCTTTCACTTCTCTGTTTGTATTTTGTGGTTGGAACCCATCGAAAGTTTCACTGCCTCACCTGCTGTGCTTTTCTTTCACAGCGACAGGTTCTCTGAGGTAACTGAAGAGTCTGGTCTCGAAGAGCCGGGGAAAATGAGAAGAAGTAACAGTAGGATGCGCCTGTCCCATTCTTCTAGCAACTTGAGCGTGACTGAAAATGTCATATACGGTCAGCCCTGAAAAGTATGTACTTAAACTTAGAAAACGGTATGTGTATGCTTAGTTCATGGACGGCAAAAATAAGTGGGACCGGAATCCTTCCTGTAACATAATGTAAGTACGAAAGCCACTCTCAAAGAAGCATGACTTCGAGCTGCACTAAATTAAGGGTGAGAAATCACTGAGGAACCACACATAATCCTGCTATTCTTTAGGTGGCACAACGACAGAGTTTACGGGCGTTCGCAGTTCATCTCGCATAAAATATTTTTGCTGTGTTTTTCGTGTTCTGGAACCATGCGTGCTTTTTAAATCTTCTTCTTGTCACACCCCTGCCGGTAACTTCAGCCCGGACAACGCTCACGATGTCACGACCTGAGAACCATTGGTTTTCACTGGTTGTTCTCGTGTGCGTGTGAACTTGCTTTGAAGCTGTGGGATAACGTTTTGAAGTTGATCCAACAGGGATCTGTTGCAGCTAGATCGGCGACTAGAGTCGGCTACTGTTTTTTCTGTACTACAAAAGTCAGTTTATCACCCAAACCAGCTGGCTGGGAGAAGGGACAAAGAACTTGCAGCGTATCTGTGTTCCTCCCATACCACTTGCCTTCCTTGCTTTCAAAACGTTCGGGTGATAACTGGGGATTCGAGAACAATAGCACGGAAGAGTAATACACATTTTACACGCACTGAGCAGCGTGATTGTGTTCCTAAGTCCCTCAGTGAAGTTTGAAACCTTAAGTTGGATGTAGAATAACATCTATGAGTGTAGAGCGTTGGGTCACATATGTGGATGATGCATAAAAGTAGACCCCTGGAACATAGTTCGCGAATTTTCTATGGAAATTCGGGTGGACTTTTACTCAGTCATTTTGCGATCGACGTTGGTCCGTTGCAGAGGATTACCTAAACGCCCAAGTATATGGAACGTACGGCCTCATAGTTCTCGGCTTTTGGAAGGGTGCACTTGGGAGCAGAGCTGTAAACATATAGGCCCCCGTCCACTTGGTTATTAATGTAAACGGGCCAGCAATTTGCGCGAGTTCGTCTTTTGTTCGCATCGTCATATGGATGGAAGTCTTGGGAACCTCCAAAAGTACTATGACACTCTTGCAGAAGCCACATGAGAACGCCCGTGTCGCTTGCACTATTTCACACCGCCGGTTGGAAGTGATGCGCCACATCGGCACTTGCAAGCCATTGAAGAGGAAGATGTCTACATATACGAGACAAAACTCCTCTGTCTGACGGGAGAAAGACGCTGACCGCTTGACTGTGCAGTTAGACTTTCGGAAGGTATCGCCATTAGATTGTGCACGTGCGGGGGTGATAGAAGCCCGTTGTAACGCTCGTGGTGGAAACGTTGTAGTCGGCCGAAATTATTGTTGATAAACGCGCGTTCTCTCTCGCATATATTTGACTTATTGCACGACACACAGTTCATCGAGATGAGACTCCCATGTCAAAATTTTCCACAGGTACAAAATAGCGGAATATACGCAAAGCGGAGTTCCCGAAATCTGAAACCTCGAATTGCACTGACTATTGAGATCTGATTGGCATGCCTCCCGGGAGTCGTCCCGTCGTGGACCAATTTCAATCTCTTTGTGCCAGACGCCACCACCGCTGGCGCGCCATGCTGCTTCGCACCGCAACCGCAAATGTTGCTGCCCCATTGTCGGCGCGGCAGACTGATAGACTTGGCACAGTGCCAGGGTGTGGCGCACTTCCGGCGTGCACTCGTCCACCGGCTGGTAGTGCGCCGCCGCTGAGCCGGCGGGCTGCCGCTTCCCGCCAAGCGGGCAATCCGCCCATGCATGAAATTTGCTCCCGTCCCCCGCCGTGGGGCATCTCGGGCACCGGGGCAAAGCTCGCTTGGCCTCACGATCGAAGGTTCGAAGGCTCGGGGGTTTTTGGGGAAGAATTCTAGAGCCATTTGGGAAGAATTTTGATATTGGTTCTTTTTGGGAAGAATTGTGAGAACTGACTCATGCGTGCGTGCTTATACGTACTGACGCGCATGAGTCGCCGCGGATACGGTGGGATTTATAGTGGTCATACCAGCCTGAAAATGTCCAAGGTCCAACTCTCGCTATAGCCGATGTGGCGCAATAGCATTCACATCTTGGATACATTACGTGATACATTAGTCACGAGAGAAACGTTGGAAATGTAAATTCATTCATCTTCACCGTGCACTGAAAATGTAGCAATATCTGCATTTAATCGTGCATACCCGCGAAAAAGTCGAAGTGGGGTTCGCCACAATGGGGTGTATGGCATATGACTGCTTTTTGTACGGTATGCCATTTTGAGACGCAAAAGATTTGGTTTGGTTTTTGACAGATTCACCTCTCGCATACGGCATACGTATGATGCTCGCAGTGTCGCGCTGTCCCATTTTACAGCAGATGTCGCTCTAAGCATTTTACGATGTACATATGCTATTTGTTAACTATGCATTTTCAACTTAACGCGGAACGCGCTCTCTCTCTCGCAGTGAGACCCCGTACAGCCAGGCGAAGATTTCTAAGAGTATGTGTTCATCTAAGTAACTTATTCCTATCTAATATTATCACAGATTTCTACTGAGTCCGTGGGTATCCGCATCGCGGAGAATGATAACCGCTTTCGCTACTTTCGGAAGTCGCAAAAAACCTAAAATCCCGCTCACTATACCCACATGAACGCGCCGGCCCTTAGCGAGATTTGTGGTTGGCCGTTCAGACTGTGCGAATTAAAGTTGAAAGATAACACATATGAGATGATATTTTGGTAAACGGTTCCCTCATCCGCTGCGCATGCTTGCTTGCAAGCGAGCGCGCGGATGAGGGACGAAACCCTAGCGGAAACGTGGACGCGGTGGACATACGCGTTTTTGCTAGGTTTAACCGCGCGCTGTCAGATGCTCAAAAAGTGTTCGCTGTGCGTATATGGTATGCGTGGTGCGCTTATGCTATGCATGATGCTATGCATTATGCTTTCATGCGGTGCGTATGTCGAGCCTTTCACTCGATGCGTGCCCAATGACCCCCTCCCTTGCGCGGCGTCCCAGATCCCATAATGTGCACGGATCTCGCGCGCGCAAAAATTATGTTGTTCCTAACACGCCCAATGTCAGGGTTATGACCGATGACATATGTGTCATACATGTCATACGTGTCATACCTGTCATACATGTCATACCATGTCATGTCATGTCATGTCATGTCATATATTATTATGACAGTCGACAGTATGGTCGATCATGACTGTACAGGTCGAGTCGCGTCATACATTTATGACAGTCGTCAGTACGGTCGACGATGACTGTACATGTCGCCAGATGATTATGTCACATCATCAGGCATCCCTGTCATCGAGAGTTCGTACTCCGAACTCGAAGATGACAGAGCAAAGATACATCTTGTCGATTCTTCAAGAACCATCTTTCGCTTTAGCATGCACGGAACATGCATGCGCAGCACGAACGAACTAGTCGTTTATACAATGCTGGTCGTTCAACCTACGTCTCGGGTTCACAACCCAATGGCGGTACCATCTAAGATGATGGGAGACGTAGGTACTTAAGTGAGGAAGCGTTGTGCTTCAGCAGCTCTGGATTCAGAAACTGCACTCACAAACCCGCATATACGTTCACTTGTGTATGCTGTTCAACTGCACAGTGATTATTGATAATATTGAATATTATAACAGGGCTCGCATAGCTCAGCCCTTATCAGTGGTATTCTAAAAGTCGTCAAGGCGCGATACTCGAGAACTCAAGTGGGTGCAGTGATAGACGCGTAGCATATTTAATATTGTTCGCAGGTTTGCAGGAGGGCGCATATACGACAACGTTCGCAAATATTGAATATCTGCAGCCCGAATAATATTTCGCATATCGACAGCGCATAAATTGTGCGAGGAGATTTTCCGCAGCGCACTTGCACAACAGCTGATCGCACACATACGCGATAAGGTGTGCATATGGCATATATCGGCGCAACAATGAAATGTACACGATAAATGGTTCACTGATATATGCATGTTCGCAGATGCGATAAAACATCGTCAAAATCGTTTCAGCGCGAGAAATCGTCAGCGCAGTATTGCAATTTTTATGATTGCACTGAATTGTTTTTATACGGCATCATGTTCGCATACTACACGATTGTTACTAAATTGCAGATGGCAGCATACGCGATGTTCGCATACTGCACGATTGTCACTAAATTGCAAATGGCAGCATGCGCGATGTTCGCATACTGCGCGATAGTTACTAAATTGCAGATGGCAGCATGCGCGATGGTCGCATACTGCGCGAAAGTTATTAAATTGCAGATGGCAGCATGCGCGGTGGTCGCATACTGCGTGATGGTCACATATTTTGCAGAAGTTGATCGCAGCATGCGCGCGCCTACATGAATCACGTTCGAAAATTATGCTGTATCATATGCTAATGAATGGCGACGACAATTCATACTTGTCATCAGCAGCGCACTCGCATTTGTATACAACATACATCAGCGATTATTGCAAATCATCTCTACGCACTGTTTACAATCACTGCGTGCAATGATTTATGGCCTGTCAGCATACATACTGCTGTGAATGCATTATCATTATACTGCAGCAGATTCCAATGTTCTGATGACCACACAATACTTTTGATCATCAGCATTATACTTACTGGCAGCACAATGATCTATGCACAACATGTGTGTGCAGATCAGCACACACACACATACATTTATTCCACTTACAGCAATCATCAATATTTAGTGCATATACTTCTATATCATGCACACACTTTATGACTGAATGATTGCAATTCTGTGAATAGTACATACTTATTATACTGTACAGCTTGAACACGTTAACAGCTGTATTACATAGAGCACAAGCATATTGCAGTGAATGCTAGTATATATTCAAATTCATGTTGCAAAGGGTGCCTGACAATAATCACAACACCATAATTAATTTGTCGTACCCTGGTGGAGCCGAGATGCTCTCCAGGTAACACGTACATTCTATGGTGGATTATTTGAAGGAATACTCACCTGAGCTTCATGTAAAATCTATCAGCAACTCGTAATGAGATTATCATGGAATTACAACAATCCCTAAACTATATATATCATGTTAGATGTAATCAGTACGTGGTATGCTGACTGTCTGCATGATTGTTAGGATATTGTGATATCCATAAAGATACTGCAAAGTGTGTGCAAACAAATACACGCACACACACTAGTACTAATCAGCAGTACTATACACTGCACAAACATTAGGATTCATTATACATTGACATTCACTGACTCAGAGTGAATATACCAATAACAATGTATACAATAATGTAGATAACATCCGGTAAACACATGTGCGTACTGGATGTCAGCGATGGCGATAGTAATGGTAACAGGATTAAACAACATGTTGTAGGGCTGGATGGAGAATATCTCCAGACCCGAAGGCAGTATCAGTGCTCAATATGCAGCTGGTAACTGCTGAGCACTGCCATATTCACTATCGCTGGAGCAACATCAAAATCTACATTGCATTATGACAGTTGATGCAGAACTGATCACTCACATGCATGTACCAACTCAGATCAGCAACCATAAATGAACTGACAAAGGTTATGGACATACACACACAAACATGGTGTTGTGTAAATACTGCTTAGATTATATCTAGCAGTGTCCAGATGTATTTGAACACAGAGATATCATTTGATATACTCGTTGTGTACATTCAAATATATGTTAGGATCTGACACAACTGTGAATCCATTTGCAGTTGATTTATCTTTATGTCACCAGAGAGTGCAATTGTCTACATGGGTTTCAATCAGAAAAACCCATATTTCATGTTCACCATACATGTTGAATTTTTGAGATATTCACTATTGTGCCATGAAAAATATCATGTGCAAAAGTGAAGAATGTTGCAGCATTTATTTAGCTTGCAACTCACACACACACTGAGATATGATATATATATATATATATATATATACGGCTAAAAAAGCTGTAAAATGGGTGAAAATGCTCCACGCATGATTTCAAAACGAAAAATGTGTGCCCATTTTATGTGAAATTATGATTTTATACCTATCAAGGTATCAGGAAATCATAATGACACATGTCATATCTCATGTAACACCCTAGATATTAGGTGTTGTTTATATAGGGGTGTATCATTGGCTGTAGCAATAAATCGGTCAAAATGCTGTACGTAAGATACATTTTTAAAATTTCGGATTGATCTTTTTCGATAAAATGAATGTTTATATATCAAATGTCAATCCCTGATTTATGCAGCATGTGTAACACCCTGTAACAACCCTTAAATTAAATGTGTGTGTCAGGGGTGTAACACACCTCCTGAAAACCACTTAACATTCGTGTAGGTATTAAATGCAGTTTTGCTTAAAAATCTTTGCAAAAACGTTATACTGCTTATTTTTTACCTGTATTAGGGTTACTGATATTAAGTAACACCCTAAACACTGTATTGAGTAACAGGGCCACTGTAACGATACATGCTCTAAAATGCCAGTTTTATTTCGAAAAACTTCGTTTTTGGCATTAACATATCATGCTGTTGTTGACACAAACATGATTATGTATCGGGCAACAACCCAAGAACTGTGACAGATGATTCCTATAAGGAATGCATGCTATTTTGAGGTATTGGCAATTGACAACTGCCATTATATCACACACTTCCTTGAGGGGGGAAGAAGGTGGATATATATATATACTTACCTCATTATTATGTACGAACATAATACATGTATGTAAACATACCGATATACCATATATAACATATAAATCACACACACTCAGTTAGACAATTAGCTGAAGGTATTTTTTGTGTTGTGTTTTGTTCTTAGATGGTTACTATCGAAGAGGAAGAGCATGAGATTCCTGATATCAACCCAGATCATTCGACTTGGTTTTTCGACATACTTGGTTCATACGATGCATACAGTCGGTTTAAGGTTCCAAAGTGGATTGCTGGTTATGCCGATACACTAACCAGATATGACCACATAGGCTATTATGACAATGTCAGTCGCATGAAACCAGATATGAGCCGGTACAAGGATCCTGCTAATGAGCCTCAGGCACCAGAAGCAGAGTATACAGCAGACAGTCCTCCGATGGTCTTTACAGACCCAGATGCAGATACAGTACCAGCACCAGCTCCACCAGCTCCACCCAGTTTGGTCCCCAAGGTGAAAATGACGCCACCTAGGGAATTCAAATCAGGACAGGACGCAGAGGTCTGGTTGGATACAGTGGACAGATATTTCCAGTTCACTTATCCAGGTGTCAATGATAAGGATTTGATCACAGTGTTTCTTACTCTCATACAGAATAACGACAGACACTATTTCCAGGTCTTGGCACAACAACCATATGCCACTTATGAGATGGTCAGACAGACGTTCCTCAGACAATTTGGTAATCCGCATAAGAGATCAGTAGCCAAGAAACACCTAATGGCACTGGCTCAAGGAACCCAAACCTTTGCAGATTATTTGCGCACATTTACATCACTGGCTTCTTTAGCAGCAGTTGATTTAAATGATGTGCTAATAAAGGACAGATTCGTCACCAGTATGGATTCTGATCTCCGCAGACAGTTCCAGCTCAGATACCTGACAGAAGAGCAGAGGAACAATCTGTCGTGGCAAGAAACCACACAGATATTGCTTGATTTGAACTACGTCATTCACTCAAAGCAATCAGAAACCCTTCACTATCGGGGTCAGAAGGAGCAGTCATCTGGAGGTCCAGCCAAGAAGGATAAGGACAGAGGACGTGGCCAGAAGCCATATAACAGATCCAACAGAAATCGGAATTGGAATCAGAATGGCAGCCAGAACTCCAATCAGAATCGGAACAAAGGAAAAGGTGGTAAAGGCAAAGGCAAAGGAAAAGGAAAAGGACAATCACAGAAACAGAATCAGAATAAGACTTGCCATCGTTGTGATCGACCAGGTCACATCGAGAAGGATTGTTGGGCCACCACTACCAATGATGGAAAGCAGATCAAAGGCAAGCCACCAGCTCAGAATCCTTTTCAGAATCAGAGACAGCCACAGAAGAATCAGAGTGCTAAGGATGGGTCTGGCAAACTCATCAATACGATCAACACCTTGGTCAAGGAACTGAAGAGTCAGCACAGCATCAATGCAGCAGTTGCAACTCCAGATCCAGTTCCATCAGCTCCAGCTCCTCAGGGAAACTCTCAGGGTACTGCGCAGGTACCGGTGTTGAGAGCACCCCGAGGGTAGATCAGCCAGAAAATGCCACTGAAGCAAGTGGCCAGATTGAGAGTATTTCAGAGGAAGTCCTATCCAGACTGACACTACAGTTTCAGCAGATGGATAATCCCACAGAAAACATCGCACAGATGCAGTCTCAAACAGCACAGCTGAAATCACAGAAGAAGCTGTTGTTGTATAAGGGGAAAGTCCATGGACAGAATACTCACATTTTGGTTGATCCAGGAGCCACATCGTCTTTCATCGACAGACAGTTCGCTGTTCAGCTTGGTATAGCTCCCACAGATTCTTCATCATTTTCAGTGGGATTGGCTGGAGGAAGCCAACTATCATGTACATCCTATCTTCCCAATGCTACATTCACGCTGGGCAAGTATAAGGATTCAGTAGATCTCTACATCATTGACATGAAACCATTCACTGTCATTCTGGGTCAAGATTGGTTGGAGAGGAGGAATCCACATATTGACTTTCAGACCAAAAATCTGACGATCACTAGGAAGCATTCATCAGGCTCCAGTATTCGCACAGTATTGTCCAGAGTTGAGCAGACTCCAGACTCAGATGGCCTTCCTGAAATGGAATTGGTCAGTGCCACCACTATGAGGAAACATCTCCGTCGCATTCGATCCAGTGGTTCGGCTGAAGAAGCCGTAGCATATCTCTTTTTCCTCTCCGAGGTCGATGGTGAATTGGTCTTTGCAGCATCAGACTCAGACACCACAATGGAAGACCCCGAGGTCACAGCAGCACGTGATCAAGTGAGAGAAGACTTTTCAGACGTTTTCCAAGAGGATCTTCCGGCTGGTCATAGGCCAGAGCGGTTTGAAGGTGGGTATCATAGAATCGACATCGAACCTGGACATAAGCCTCCTTCACAGCCAGTACGCACCATTCCAGCACCCATGATGGAGGAACTCAAACGGCAAATCATCAAATATGTCGATTTGGGTATCCTTCGTCCATCATCATCGCCATATGGATGCCCAATCATTTTCGCTCCTAAGCCAGGGGGAAAGTGGAGGATGTGTTGTGATTATCGTGCCCTGAATAACATCACCATCAAGGACACGTATCCACTACCACCACATGACACCCTACTAGAGCAGCTGAAAGGATCAAGATGGTTCAGTAGGTTTGATTTCAACCAGTTCTTTCACCAAATCCCCATTCATCCGGATGATATACATAAAACTGCTATTCGCACCAGATACGGTTCTTATGAATGGACAGTTATGCCTTTCGGATTGACCAATGCTCCTGCAACAGCACTTCGTGTAGGAAATCGGGCATTTTTCGACTTCATCGACCAGTTCCTAGTCATATTCATGGACGACACTATTGTATACAGTCCAGATTTTGACAGTCATGTGAAGCATGTTCGACAATTCCTCCAGCGTTGCAGAGATCACCAGTTCTTCATTAGGCCTTCCAAGGTGGAGTTGTTCGTCACATCTATAGATTTTATCGGACATCACATATCTGAAGCAGGTCTATCCATCATTGAAGACAGGATCAGAGCAGTCATGGCAATTCAGCCGCTCCAGTGTCTTATGGTCCTACCGTTGGAAAGCAGCCTCTACGCCGTATGGCTAAAGATGGCAAGTCATCCCTTCGGTCATTCTTGGGCATGGTTGGTCAATTTAGGAGATTCATACCAAAGTTCTCCAAAGTTGCCGAACCTCTCAATCGTCTCCTTAAAGATAATGCAGAGTTTGTCTGGGAAACTGAGCAGCAGCAGGCATTTGATAACCTCAAAAGTGCCATCTGTAACGCTCCAGTATTACAGCTTCCAGATCAGAAACTGCCATCTATTTTGGAGGTCGATGGATCAGGCACACACGTTGGCCAAGTATTACTCCAGGATCAAGGAAAAGGTATGAAGCCATGTGGCTATCACAGCGTCACTCTATCCGATACACAGCGACGTTGGCCTATTCCTGAGATCGAGCTATTTGCCATTGTGGAAGGCTTCCGATTTTTTCGCCACATCTTGTTGGGAGCTCCTGAGACTATTGTACGCTCAGATCATCAGCCACTGGTTTATTTCCAGACCAAATCCACACTGAGCCCCAAACAGGCACGGTGGTTGGATGAGCTCTCTGAGTACAACTTCCGTATAGAGCACATTGCTGGCGAGAAGAATAAGGTTGCAGACGCACTCACGCGTATCTCTACACTTTTTGAACTTACTGATTGTCTTCAACACATGGACATCAGTGAAGTCATTCCATCTGCAGATCCTTCATTCATTGCTCTTATATCTTCTTCATCAGCTCATCAGCTACACGACATCATTATATCCGAATATGATCGTGACACATTTGCACAGACTATTTTGGCTAAGCTGACATCATCGACTTCGTCACAGTCAGTCAGCAGCTACAGCTTCGAGCTCATTCAGGGGTTGATCTATCGTAAGACCATATATGGCAGACAGCTGTACATTCCACCAACAGCTAAAGTCCCCACAGATGACGGTGAGATCACACAACTACGCCACATTCTTCTTCATGAGTGCCACTCAGCCACTATTTCTGGTCATGTAGGCAAAAATCGCATGCTTTATCTTCTGCGTAGCCGATATTATTGGCCAGGAATGACAACGGCAGCCATCAAGTACATTCGGGAGTGCCCCGTTTGTCAGCGCCAGAAAACGAGGCGACACAAGCCTTATGGTCAGGCACACATACGATATTCCGTGCCTAAGACAAAATGGCTTGATGTATCTCTTGATTGGATCACTGATCTGCCTATCACCACTAATGGGCACGACAGTATATTTGTGGTAATGTGCCAATTCTCCCATCGTTGTCATCTCATTCCTTTCAGCATGACCTGGACAGCTCAGCATACTGCTTCTATCTATATGCAGCATATCTTCAAGCTTCATGGTCTTCCGAGGAACATCATCTCAGATCGAGACCCCAGATTCACCTCTACATTCTGGCAGACACTGTGGAAATCTACTGGTACGAGATTGTCCATGACATCTTCACACCATCCACAGTCGAATGCTGCCAATGAGAGAAGCCATGCCTTCATTGAGGACATCCTCAGGTAAATTTCAGATTGTTGATTCATGATTTGATTTCACCATCCTCTGGTTTATAAACTGATTAGTAGTATTTTTTCATCTTCAGGTGTTGTTGCAATGATACTTCAGCCAATTCGTGGGAGGACAAGTTGCCTCTGGTGGAGTTTGCAATTAACAATACCGTTTCTGCATCAACTGGTTATTCACCATTTTATCTCGACTCGATGGCGCAACCACTTTCGCCTCATGACCTGGTTATCACTATTCCGCCAGAAGCTCCTGTTCCAATACAAAGAGCTATTCGAGATCATTTTGACCAGTACTCGGCTGTACATGCCAACGCGGTAGATAACATTTCCCGAGCAGCAGAGATTAACCAAGCCAGATTCAATAAGACTCACATGCCCCGACAATTTGCAATAGGGCAGAAAGTTCTTCTACGGACTGAGTTTATTCAATGGACTGGTTTGACAGAGGCAGGCAGACACTTTAAGCAGCCATATATTGGGCCGTTCACTATTTCCAAAGTGCTTAGCCATGGACGTGCATACGAGTTAGATTTCGGAAATCTTGATATCCGTATTCATCCGGTACAGCCTGTATCCAGATTAGAGCTGTACAATGACTCGATTCAAGCACCTTTGCCTCTGCCACAGATGATCACCGAAGAAGGGCAACCACTGTTTGAGATATCACATATACTCTCGGATAAGTTCACTAGAGGTGTCAAATACTATTTAGTACGATATGCAGGCTACGGTCCTGAGCATGACACCTGGGTCAAAGCCACAGAGCTGACCAATGCAGCAGACATTATAGCTGCCTATGAAGGCTAACCATTATATTAAGCCTTATGCCCTTACTTCTTGTAATATATACTAATACATGTCGATCATCTATATAACCTTGCTCTTAATGTTTATCATTATGTTGCATTGAAGCGGGAATTGATCCTTCCTTGCTAAACTAAGGTGTAGTGAGCCTTGTTCAAAATCATACCCTTGCACAGATACGCACACATGCGAGATATCATATCTGTGGATAAATAAAAACTGCTAAATGCTACCTTTGCCAAAACCGTGGTTTGTCATCGGATTCTTGGCCAGTCATCCGAAGCTACCGGAGACATTGCCTGAGGTAGACGGAGTTGTGATCCTAAGTTGTGCTTGACAAACATAACTAAATAAATTTCACATTAGTACGTGGCGAATCCATTCTCACTCATCGCGATAGATGTTCGTCAAAGCGTGCGTACTGGACAAAAACATTGAGGAGTTGAGCAGACCGGTTAAGGATTATAAGTCCAATTCCGTTAAGCAGGGCCGCTCCGTTTGCATTAAAACAAGCCCCTTTCTTAAGGGTTCGCTTGGAAGCGATATGATATATCATATATAGCGAGGCTATTATGGAACGTTAATAGCTCACGCAGCGTTTGTGTGGATATGAGTGCAGTGCTTCTTCAGAAGTGACTGCTGTAGCCCAACGCTACCTCATTTTACGCAATGCCCCGCATCTCATAGATGCCACCACAATTGGGTTGAGAACCCAAGGCATTGGTTGAACAATCAGTATCGGCTGAACGAATAAGCCATATGATACTCGCATGCTTGTTCAGAACATGCTAGAAGCGAAGATGAGTTTTCTCCGAACACTTTCGGTTCTTCAAGACTTCATCTTGCTTTGTCATCTCGATGCCACAACCTGGCCTCTCGATGACAGGTGTCACTCAAGGTGAGTGAATGACAAATGGTATGACTGTACATGTCATAGTCGACCGTACTGACGACTGTCATAAATGTATGACGCGACTCGACCTGTACAGTCATGATCGACCATATTGTCGACTGTCATAATAATATATGACACGACCGACTGTCATAATAATATATGACATGACATGACATGACATGGATGACAGGTATGACACGTATGACATGTATGACACATATGTCATCGGTCATAACCCTGACAGATCTCCCCTCTTAAGAGAGTTGTGTCCTCACAACGGGCATACCTTTGTATATGTCTTTGATGTCTTTGTTGTTGTTGTTTCTTGCTGGTACCAGTCTTCTTACACCGATTTGAGGCGTCCCTCATGGTGTTTTTAGGTTATTGGGGGAAACTGAGTCCACTTTAGTCCCTCACCTTAGGCATTTAGCCATACAGTCCTTAGGATGTAGCCCACCTTTCCGGAAATCGTATCGTTGAGTGACGTTCCAAGGTTCAATGAAGAGCGTTTTCGCGATACAATCCTACGCTGGATTACCGATTGATCCACACGTTATCATGTATGTGCTAGACGATTCAAAGCATCCGAAGTCTACGTTACGGATTATTTGCGCTAGCCGTCGTCGCCTTTGCGCGATCGATGATCCCACGATTATAACGAATTATATTCGAACGATTCTCGGCCTAATATAGTGCACCCAACTCTTCCTCCCCTCCTTAAGCTACTTTGGAGGATCCTAGGCGGTGATGGGGAGCCCGATTTCGATAATAAACGAACAAAGGGGCTTGTTTTAATGCAAACGGAGCGGCCCTGCTTAACGGAATTGGACTTATAATCCTTTACCGGTCTGCTCAACTCCTCAATATTTTTGTCCAGTACGCACGCTTTGACGAACATCTATCGCGATGAGTGAGAATGGATTCGCCACGTATTAATGTGAAATTTATTTAGTTATGTTTGTCAAGCATAACTTAGGATCACAACTCCGTCTACCTCAGTCGATGTCTCCGGTAGCTTCGGATGACTGGCCAAGAATCCGATGACAAACCACGGTTTTGGCAAAGGTAGCATTTAACAGTTTTTATTTATCCACAGATATGATATCTCGCATGTGTGCGTATCTGTGCAAGGGTATGATTTTGAACAAGGCTCACTACACCTTTAGCAAGGAAGGATCAATTCCCGCTTCAATGCAACATAATGATAAACATTAAGAGCAAGGTTATATAGATGATCGACATATATTAGTATATATTACAAGAAGTAAGGGCATAAGGCTTAATATAATGTTTTAGCCTTCATAGGCAGCTATAATGTCTGCTGCATTGGTCAGCTCTGTGGCTTTGACCCAGGTGTCATGCTCAGGACCGTAGCCTGCATATCGTACTAAATAGTATTTGACACCTCTAGTGAACTTATCTGAGAGTATATGTGATATCTCAAACAGTGGTTGCCCTTCTTCGGTGATCATCTGTGGCAGAGGCAAAGGTGCTTGGATCGAGTCGTTGTACAGCTCTAATCTGGAAACAGGCTGTACCGGATGAATACGGATATCAAGATTTCCGAAATCTAACTCGTATGCACGTCCATGGCTAAGCACTTTGGAAATAGTGAACGGCCCAATATATGGCTGCTTAAAGTGTCTGCCTGCCTCTGTCAAACCAGTCCATTGAATAAACTCAGTCCGTAAAAGAACTTTCTGCCCAACTGCAAACTGCTTAGGCATGTGAGTCTTATTGAATCTGGCTTGGCTAATTTCTGCTGCTCGGGAAATGTTATCTACCGCGTTGGCATGAACAGCCGAGTACTGGTCAAAATGATCTCGAATAGCTCTTTGTATTGGAACAGGAGCTTCTGGCGGAATAGTGATAACCAGATCATGAGGCGAAAGTGGTTGTGCCATCGAGTCGAGATAAAATGGTGAATAACCAGTTGATGCAGAAACGGTATTGTTAATTGCAAACTCCACCAGAGGCAACTTGTCCTCCCACGAATTGGCTGAAGTATCATTGCAACAACACCTGAGGATGTCCTCAATGAAGGCATGGCTTCTCTCATTGGCAGCATTCGACTGTGGATGGTGTGACGATGTCATGGACAATCTCGTACCAGTAGATTTCCACAGTGTCTGCCAGAATGTAGAGGTGAATCTGGGGTCTCGATCTGAGATGATGTTCCTCGGAAGACCATGGAGCTTGAAGATATGCTGCATATATATGGAAGCAGTATGCTGAGCTGTCCAGGTCATGCTGAAGGGAATGAGATGACAACGATGAGAGAATTGGCACATTACCACAAATATACTGTCGTGCCCATTAGTGGTGATAGGCAGATCAGTGATCCAATCAAGAGATACATCAAGCCGTTTTGTCTTAGGCACGGAATATCGTATGTGTGCCTGACCATAAGGCTTGTGTCGCCTCGTTTTCTGGCGCTGACAAACGGGGCACTCCCGAATGTACTTGATGGCTGCCGTTGTCATTCCTGGCCAATAATATCGGCTACGCAGAAGATAAAGCATGCGATTTTTGCCTACATGACCAGAAATAGTGGCTGAGTGGCACTCATGAAGAAGAATGTGGCGTAGTTGTGTGATCTCACCGTCATCTGTGGGGACTTTAGCTGTTGGTGGAATGTACAGCTGTCTGCCATATATGGTCTTACGATAGATCAA